>JAMWET010004531.1:0-251123 GCA_024036415.1 Prochilodus magdalenae
GGACAAATGAGCATTGTCTAAAATCGAGCTGACCACAGCCACATAATGTTGGCCAAGGCTCAGGTTCAGACCCTCTTCATGGGACAGTGGGTAAACAATTTTAACCAAGGATCTCTATGTTTAGAGACCTCTGAATGTTAAATGGAATGAAAGGAATCATGGGTATATTTACAAACTAATAATAATAATAATTCTAATAATAATAATTAATAATAATAATAAGAAGAAGGGGAATCACCAAAGCTTTACTAAACCGAGTGATGTCCCATGAGTGATTCAAATTCTTATTAGTCTTTATCCTATGTGCCACTCTCTCATAAGCAAAACTCAACAGACTGAACCGGGACAGCAGTGCCTCCATATCCCACATTTTATAACATGCACATCCACACAGCACAGGCGATGGCCATTACTGTGTGTAGAGATCATTTTACAGCTGAATGCCCCAATGCTGAAATAACGGCAACAATTATTAAATCAAACTGTCGCGCAATCTATTCCAAAATTCTCTCAAACAAATCCTCACTTGAGGACAAAACGAGATTGAATATTGGTTATGTTCACCATGTAATAAAGGCCGTGTGCAAGAAGCCAAAGTTGATTATTTTGTTGGTGCTGCCTCTCAAGGTGCTGGGCCATGCTGAGAAATTCCTCTCTCAGCAAACCACAAAAAAAGCTGGATTAAAACAGAGATAGACAAAATGATAATGATGGTAAAAACAAAGCTTCCACTGTTTTTCATTTTCCCCATATAATCCGCTTTCCCATTTAAGTAGATAGGTTAGGAGTGTGTAGGCGATGTGTAGTTTGATAGCACAGGGAAAACCATTTAGCCCAATTCGCACCATACAGTGCTTAAATTCCTGAAAAGAATCAGAATTTGCACGCTCATCTAATCAGCCCAGACTTCATCTCAGACGCAGTCATACCAGACAGCTAATGCCGGATGGGAAAAATTGTTTTGTACCCAAAAGCATATGCCCTGCTCATTTGCGCCATTGTTGATGCCTGACCATAGTCCGCCGTCGAAACGAAAGCTGTCCTAAACACTGAGAGCCTTCAGACAGTAGTTGGGGAATACACAATGAGGGCAGGCCCAATCTTTCCCCACTTTTTTCCGTTTCGCCAATCTGCATGCATATCGTGATGAGAGAGAGAGTTATGGCATGCGGCAGGGGGAAAAACACGGTATGAGGCTTAGAACGCCATTACCGATTAAACTCTTGTGGAGTCTTCAGATGTGAGACGGTTTTCTCTGCAACATTTGAAATGAAAATCTAATCAAACTGGGCAAGCAGTGAATGATGGAATGCAAAGAACCAAAAGAGATAAGAGAGGAAGTTGAGAGGCAATGTTTACTTCCCCAATTTCCTCAGACGCAGCCGCTTGTCCTGGGTCCCTGCTGTTTGTGTTCCCATACTTTTCAGTCGTGAGGAGCCGCGTGCAATTAAGCTAGTGCGCAAACCTAAAGTTCGTGCATGCAACGAGAGGGGTTCGGTCGAGATGCGTGCGGTGGGCACGATTAAAAGCTCCAGAAATGCACGGCCCCAGTTTTGCGGATGTGGGCATGTACATGTGGGAAGCCTGGCCTGCTCACAATTGTATCATGCCGAGACCGCATATTTCCCGTTCCATGTGCCTCTCTATTCTCTTGCCTAGTCCTCCCCCCCATCGCCCTTACCAGCACCATATATTAGGGTTGTCGGTCATCTGCCTCCCCACACCCCCCCTTCTTTGCACACTTAACTTCTCCCCCTCTATACCTACCCATACGGTCCCAAATTCCAACAGATAAAACCCTGGGTAGAGGTATGCAAAGCTGACTACCGTAGGTCTGGAAGGTTATCCAGACGGTCAACAAATGCGGCTATGCTGTAAACAGTCGGATTTCACGTGTTGTTAGTATGTGTGTATACAGGTTACATATGCACAGTCAAAATAATGGAAGAACCATTGCCATTTCAAAATATTCCAAGAAATGCTCTGCAATAAACACGCTTATGTTTTTCAAAGTCCAGGGTGTCCAACAAGGTCCAACGGACATGGAAAAATGGAGGAAAAAGTTCCTCTTTAGACCTCAACACAGTTTAGTCTTCTGCGTCTAAACCCACCCCACCCATTTAACCAGCACCGTTGGAAGGAAATGGGCGGGGAAATAGTAGTGACATTCATTACCATAGTTTTCTGATCACGAAAGAAAATAAAACTGAAAGTTTTCGCTTCAGTGGAGAAAAAAAAAAAAAACCAGCAACCTCACACAACTAAAATACTGATATAGTGTAAAAACGTTCAGTATTTAAGATTGCGGGCACATTTTAAACTTACAGTTCCTTTCATTTCTTCATTACCTTGACAAGTTTTTCACAAAGAGTATCTGCAGGGGACATTACACGTGATGTGAGGTCTGGGATTCTGGGGCCGATGGTCAGCCCATTGTTAATGAGACACACACAGCAACTCCATTGTTTGGTGTTGGAGTTTCTTCAACAACTACACAATCACTTTCAGAACCAACGTGTTGAGTTATCTACATACAGTGGAAGGATGGACAAAAATACATGTGGATGATTTCAGAATATGAACCCAGAGGGTGGAGCCTGATTTTCTACGCTCTCTCAAAGACGAAGTATTGAAGCCACTGTTGATCTTTGAAGCAGAGGAAGTGGTCTCCTTTGCCTTCAGTCTTTGAATAACTTTTTAAACAATTTTGAAAAACGGTCTCTGCTTATGGTAAGACAGATTTACACCTCTTCAGGAAAACATGTCCTGAAAAAATTAATTCATATGGGGATTTAGGAGGTCCTCTATGGTAGAAACACATACACGAAACGAACCATGTGAAGAAAACTTTGTAACGCTTGGTCTGGTGATTCGGATCCCCATAACGGGGAAAGACATAATTTGTTTGTTTCTTTTTAGATCTCGATGTTGATTTGAGGGTTTCGAAGAGAAATGTGGTGCAAGGACATGTCTTTTGAGGGAGTGAAGTAAATTATCTATCAATGATGTCAGTTTTTTTGGCAGTATTATTTTGGAATTTGAGAATCCAGAGTTTATTATGGAACATGTGTGAGTGATGGTAATACATTCTAGAGATATGGACGTGGTCTGAAAAAAACGCATTGCCCTCATTCAGAATTCGTTAATATTACACCGATTAGAAATGGTTGGGGCAACCAAAATGTCATCCGTGTTTGATTATTAAAATAATATATATATAATAATTATAATAATTAATAACAAGTGTATTAGACCTGTGCCAATTTTGTTTACAATGGTTCTTTGAGATCTATTTTTTACATAGAGAAGCAGGATGATTAGCTGCTTCCATCCAGCTAAGGAAGGTTCAGATAAACCACATAAAGAACCGCCAAGGTGTAGTGGAAGTGCTATAGCTGGAAAAACAAAAATCTCACCCCCCCAACTTTGCTAGACTGTGTCCTTCCAGCAAACCCTGCCTTAAGAAAAAATCCAAACAGGCGTAAAGGCAAGGAAAGGAAATGATCTGGCAAAAATTACGACATGCACCATGATAGGAGCCGTTCGTTGTTAGGGACTTCTCTTGGTGTGGCACTCTCGAGCAGCTAAGATAAGCCTCCCTAGTCCAAAGATGACTCATTCTGAGGCCATCAATAAGAGTCCTCTCAACGGCCGAGATACAGATCTGCCTATGGAGCCCCCTGGAAAAGGGTTTACGGGAGACACATTAGGCAATCGTTCACAGCAGACAAGTTGAGACAAGTAAATGGGATACACTCAAATACAGCAGAGACATTGTGTGGTGGATGATGCTCTTAGTCTGTTTGGGGGAGGGAGGCTGTGACTGTTCTGGGAAGGTAAGTTATTAAAGGCTACCTGTTTGACAAGATAAAGGTTCAATGGCTCCAGACAACACGCAATGGCCCAACATTCCATTCGCCGTTCACTGGCGTTGGCCACATCTGTGTATTCATTTCTGTTAGACGAGGAAGACAGCACGCTGCTCATTTTCTTGAATAACCCAGTTGCGAAATACACACTGAACCTTTTCAGATTACATCTCTAATGAAAAGTCAAAAACATTAACACACTACAGCTGCACATGCACGTCAGGCCCAACACGCGACAGTGTACTTCACACGCAAAGCAAATAGCCAGATATTAAAGGAAAGTGGATCCGTCGGCGTTTGGGAAAATTGGTTCTCAAAGGGAAGGGAAGAGGAAATGAAACACAAAAGTAGGGGGGACAGAATCACATTACGATGTTTTGCAAGACACGACAAGAAAAGCAAACTGGTTTACTTTCAACAGAGCGGGAAGAAAAGAACTTCCTGCGCTGCTTGCGTTTTTAATTGTCCCAGTAGGCAGCAAACTGGCACTACAAGATGCTGCATGTAGTTATTTATAACCTGAGTCTCTGTAAACTCAGATGCCAGTGCCGTATTTACCCATTTATGGCACTGGCAAATTAATGCAAGAACCTCTACGTTGTTAGAAAAGACAGATGATCTTTAAAAAGATCTGAATCTGAGACTAAAAAAACGACTCACGTGTCATTTCTAGCCAGAAGATGGCCTGCAGTTGATATGATAACTTCTAAAATCTTGAATAAAGAAAAAAACTAAGTGTGCCATCACGTGGGGATCAAATAATTAGCTAAGCTAGCTATTGTTAACAACATACTGGCATAAATCAAAACTGTTCTAGAAGAAAACCAACCATAGTCTATTTTAAGGGTATTCACAAAAGGATAGTCTTGATCATTAGTAGAGCAGCTAACGCTAAGCCAGGCTAGCTAACAAGTAGATGCTAATGCTATCTAGGTTAGACCAACCAGCACACAGCCAAGTAGCACTAAACACTGACTTTCTTCAATTGTTTTTAGGAAGCTGTAGCTTTCCTTAATTCAACTGCAGTAATTTCCCTCTTATATTTCTCATCACTAGGAAAGTCAAATTCCGAAAACTCGTAGCAATGAAGCAGAGGTTGGGAACAATGGAAGTTTTTAAACAAGCGGAGATTGGAGTAGAGAAAGTATTAAGAACCCTTTTTAGGCCACATTTTGTTTTTTGGGGTGATTTGAAAGATCATTGTGGACCCAAGAATGGCTATTACATTCAGACTTAACCAGGGATATACAATGTAACTGTACAAACCAATAGAGGCCAAAAGCAACACTAGCTTTGATAAATATGAGCCATGCAACAGTTTTAGGACAAATTGACAGTAAGATCATTTATTCAACATCAAAATAAAAAAAGTTTGAAGTAGTAGTCTCTCTAAGCAAGAGTTGTACAGATGATTCTTCGTACTGGTTCAGCACACTAGTTGTATCATCCTGCAGAGCTTTACTTGGCACGCACTAATTATATCCACCTGATCTGACACAGGCAGTAGTGAAGAAACTGAAAAAACATATAACTCATAAAATGAATAGAAATGTGCCCATATACAAACCCTGTAGTAAGAATACAAATGCAAAGCAAACATATTCGGGCATAGAGCTTTTTAGTAAACTGGCCAATAAAACAAATCTGAACTGTTGGCACATGACTAATTGTAAAATATTAGTGAAACTACCTACCATGCTTCCAAAACTTGAATTAATTTCGCTGGAATAATTTATAATGTACAATTAATTCTGGACATGGTAGAAGTACTTAATGTGTACTTTACTGTAGACCCCAGAAAACCCATGTCAGGAACTTAAGCCTGTGCACCAACCCACTTACCTTAAAAAACAGCAGTTGCATGGGCAAGTCCATGCGGTGGAACCACGCAAATGTCGTAGACAGCTGACACAGCCGGACAGTCAATCCTTGCTCTCCACAAACATGGCCGCTGCTGCAAGGACCAAGCTTGCAGCCAGCCATGGCCCATGCTCTCCACCTGAGGTGGTCGAGAATGTCCGGGACGAAAGCTTGCCAAGTGTGGCGGGATTAGCACAGAGAGAGAGCAGAAAGCACAGAGCAGCCCCTACATCTGCACGGCCCAACAGTCCGCCACAGGCCTCAGTGTGTTATAGGGTAGGATGCAAAAGCAGCCCCTGCTCAACAAAGTCCAGTAGCCTCCGCCCCCAGCAAGGGGTGGACACAGTGCAGTGGAACAGAGCTGTAACACAGCAGTGCAGGATCCACGTTGACCGTTGTAGCGCCCAAGTGTCCAAGCCCACCCAAGATGGTAGTTAGGGCGGAAAGGAGAGGGTGCAGCGAGGTCGAAAGGGACTGTGACTGCCGCTCACTTGTGGGTCAGAAGGGTGCCCCAAAAGTCGTCATACAAGTGTGGGTCCAAGGCGGTCTCAGGCAAGAGATCTGGTGGTTTTGAACGCTCGGTAAGGGAGAAAGGGGAGAGAAAGAGAAAGGTTAAACAGTATGTATGACAAAAAAAAAATTATTTTATTAATTATTAATTATTTTATTTATATTATTTTTTTATCCTAAAAAAAGCACATAAATTAAGAATAAAATAGAATGATTCAAATGAAGAAACCGAGACTACCGTAAATGAACAAGACTGTTTGACATTTTAGCACAGTAGTCCAGCACTGTCCCAGAACACGATGATGATGAGGACTAAGATCGAAATCATTGTGCAATCCCTAACAATAATCAAACATTGTATACTCCCATATACTAAAGACTACAGATTAAACAGTTTTGAAAATTAGTTTGGCAATAATTAAAGTTTTTGACAACGAGACAAATTATTAAAAGCTAATACAATTATAGATGCCAACTACGGAATCATGGTGGATAACTTCATAACGTACTGTGGATACATTCTTCTGCTCATCTATGCAGTCTCAAAAGCTGCTTTTCACTTGCAAGGTAGCTTGATTAAAACCTTCCGTGTAATACAGTTTACTTTGTTTCTACTGCAGAGTGTACTAACACCTTCATAGCAAAACTGCCATGTGATGTGAAAGAGATCAATTTTGCTCAGTAAAGGGCGATGGACAGCAATGCAAATGCTGCTTAAAAACCAGCGGGACTGTGGAAAAACACTACATAACATTACAAACACACAAAACACCCCCCCTCCACATACAGAGTTAAGATGGTTGCTCAATGTATTTGAATAATGTGTAAGCATAATAAACTGGAAAATATTGGAAAAGCAGCTGATAGTGATGATTCTCTCAGACTTGTTGTAAGTAAGCAGCACTGTATGTCACTTTTTGATATCAGCTCAGCTCACTTGGCACCTCAACAGAAGTAATCCTAAAATTAATATAGTTCCAATACAAGGTACACATAATAGGGGAAAACCATAAGAGGTGTGTCAAATGAAGGTCGGAGCATGCAGTGGGGGGGGGGGTTGGTTGTTTGTCTAGCTCAGCGGGAATAAGACCACACGGGGGAAGACCGGGGTTCAAATCCCGTCTAGGGACTATGCTGTGTCACACCAATAAGAGTCCTTGGGCAAGACTCTAACACTACAATGGCCCACATGTAATACGTTTAACCTTGTTAAGGTCGCTCCTGGACAAGAGCGTCAGCTAACTGCCATAACGTAAATGTCCATATCCAGTCACTACTTAAAGTATCATTTTATGTTGTGTATCATACACGCTCTTACTTTCCCATACGCATGTAAACAACATACAGCAATTCATCGTTTCCTATGATGATCATTTACTGGCACTGCAATTTAAGATTAGGCTCTAAACTATATCAAGGAAACAGCTCTTTTTTGCCATATATTGACTCCAAGAATTAGTACATGTCTATTTTTGCCATTAAATTAGTTCAAAAAGACACGAAAAGGGCCTGCTCAGGCTGAGGTCTGGTCTTGATTCCCTTCCTCACATGCCACAGAGCACCAGGTGGAGATAGAGTTCCCATGTTTACATCATTAACACAGGTCAGGCAGAAACAACAGGGGAAGGCATAGCCGGCACTTACACTGATGACAGCTCTTCAAAGCCCGTATCGATCAGCTCAGCTGAGACCGACACGCACAGCCAGCAACTTTACAACCTTACACTTCAAATATACCCATCCATCTGCTGGGAAGCACACCACCTCGCATAGTCATAGCAACTCTGATAAACCATCACATTGATAAGTTGAAAGTCAGCTCTGAATTATTGAGAAGAAAAAATCTGACAAATTCCTCACGGACAGTAAAACAGTTACTGTGGAGCCCGTCCAATGTCAGAACAGACACACCAATGAACTCAGTGGCCTCTTTACTACTTCTTTCCTTTACAGCACTGTGTGTATCTCGGCTCTGGAACACAATGTGAATGTGGAATGGCTGGGGCCGAGGTCTTGTAGGATTTTGCAAGAGTGATGAACTTATGTCAGAGCTCGTAACAGCTGAAGAGTCCATAAAACAGCTCTCACATAAAAGGTGAACTTGGGAGTCTAGACAGACACTATTGCTTTAAAAAAGGCCCATGTATGTTTTTACCCCTTTAATGTTAGTAGCAAATGCCCATGGGATTTGATATAATCATGGCATCACAGCATTCAATAGAGTATGGTATTAAGTCATGCTGGTGAGGAGTCTAAGTTGGGATTCCCTCTGTACTTTAAATATTGAAAGGAGAAGAAGAAACAAGGAGAATTTTACTGGTCGGTTGCTATAAATACAGTAGATTAATTAGAAGCTGGGAAGACAGTAGATCTCTGGTTGCAAACAGATATTTCTCATACTTTAAGCAAAAACCTAATGTTATTAAATGTTGTCCACTATAATCCATTTACGGATGTGAAAATTACAGGGCCGATGCGGATACTCTAAAATTTCAATCACATATCTGCCCAATGTTGATGCTGATACATAGACATGTATTTATGTAATAAAATTAATAAACATTTATATATAATGTAGACTTTGTGAAATCTACCTGAAAAGTTTTCAAGGAAGCACAAAACTTATTTAAACATGTTTCACAAAATGCAGTGGAAAATAATTATGTTCTATATTAGTGTAGTGGTTTGTGCTATAATTATAATATATGATTAAATAATATAATAACATTATAAACATGATTGCAAAATATAATACGATCATAATATGATGCTAATAATTTATTTTTTAAGCACGTGCGTCCTGATACTGACATGACCTACACTGTGCATCTCTAATATAAAAAAAAAAAAAAATAAAAAAAAAAAAACAAAAAAAACCCCCCCCCCCCCAAAAAAAAAACAAAAAAAAAAAAAAAAAAAAAATCACAGACCGGAAGCAAACAGAAGAAAACTTCTGTTGATGCTGAGATCAAGAACAAGTAGCTGGCATCAGTAACGTTAACTACTAGTAAAGCTCCAAGTAACAGCAAGCTAACATAATATAGTTAGGATGTCTGCTTATTCCTCCCTGTGTAATATTTCCAGCATTTGCTGCTTATACTTGATCTTTGCAGTGTTTCTTAAATTCATCAAAACAGGAAAAACATGTTAATCTAGGATAAAAAAAACAAAAAAGTCGGAGGATGATACCTGGCATGAAAAACGCATCGGACATTCTTCACCTAAACAAAAATCAAATAACCTTCAAGGTAGAACATAATACTGGCTGTATAAGTACTTTCTATGGCTTCTTTCATTTAAACCTATTTCCTTGTACTTTAAACACAGGCAAAGTTGTGCAGGGAATCTAAGAGCCTAGGCCAGCTACAAAGAAATGGAAGTGTAGCCGACAATAAGCATTGCACAAACTCCATTCATATAGTTAGTTAGTATATAATATAGTATTATATGTTATATTATAACAATATTAAATATGATACTAACTTTGCTCATGTTGTATTATATTCAGTTAACTCTAAAATGGACAAAACACCGTTCAAACTTCGCCTTCAGGTTACAGCCTAATTGGCTACAGATGTTTAGGAATTCACAATGCTATTTGAATCCAACTAGTATCTGCAGACAGATATTTAGATTTTTATCAACATTTTAAAGTGATGTTTAATTTATTACACCTCAAAAGAGCAGATTACTTATGTGTGATTGTTTCTGCACTTTAAACATTGTGAGGATTTTTTATGTGTTCGTTTTATTTCAGAATTTTGTCAAGTAATTGTGGTACCAAACTCTGGACACCACACACACCTTGACTGACAGGCCACATTCGGGAAAACACTGTGTAATTTTTTTTCTGCAAAACTACTCCGTTAACGAGACCATATTATGGAAAACTGAATTCCCCACACTGTTTTGCAACAGTCCATATAGTCTACATACTGTACTGCAATACGTCCTGGGCGTTAGCAATAAAGTATCAAAGATTTATAAATGGTTTTACAATGAGTTTACTAAAGTTGAGTAATTCGGACATAACAGTGAACCCAGAATCTTATTAATGTCGTGCGATAGCTGTGTATGAATACTTTGTAAAAGGTTTACGTACTTACAACCATTAAGACTTATTAAGATTCATTTTTTAAACACTTAAATAAAAAACAGTTTATAAGGGCCAGTATATATAAAGTGGCACCACATTCCTGTTTTGATTTTGTGGCCGGGGGGGGGGGGGGGGTTTTGTTTCTTTGATGTCACCACAAAAATATCCTACAAACAGTTTAGGTCATGCTTGTTCATGTCAAGTTCACTAAGGTGTGTGTTGTGTTTCACAGAGCAGCCAATCAGAACGGAGCCCAAATCTACATATGTCAGTCTTAAAAGGGACGAGAAGTATAGTCTGTTTCACCCTTGCGAGGGATAATTATAAAAAGAGTTAAATGATTATATACAAAGGAATTATGATTATTCTGGTTACATAAATCCAAACAAGCCTAAAAAGCATTAAAAACGTGGAGAAAATTAAAGTACCAATAAAACTTTTAAAAACCTAAATAAATAAAGAATAAAGCACCAGCAATAAAACAACTGCTATCAGTGTTGACTCTCCGCCTATATATGCAGTCCTCTTCACCCTGCTGCATTCCACCGCTGCTGCGAGTTTAAGTTAAACTCTCACTGAGCTCTGAACTGTCACAGCCAGACAAAAACAAAGCATAATGCCTGCGCCCCGTATAATCTGTATTCATCGTTTTAATGATCGTATTCTTTTCATTTTGTGGTCGGGCAATCATGGTGTGGTGAGGGCTAGCCGATTACTGTGCATTTTTTAAATTGAAAATGACTTTTCAACGAGTGTTGAGATGGAGGCGGCGGAGAAACCCCAGCCCCCAGCCACAGGGGATTGGAGCCCAGTGGCACTTTTTCTTTAATAACACAGAGCTCAATAAAAGATAGATAACACACTGGTGAAACGGTAAAGACTCCACGGACTGCGGGGCAATATCCACAACAACCTGTACACTGGAGATAAGCTTCAGGAAACAGCAACGGAGACAAAGAAACAAAAAATGTTCTATTGAATATAAAACAGCAACAAGTCAAGCAGAGTTAAGCACTAAGTAATAATGCTTTCTATACAAGTCGCAGTGTACCGTGGTACCACTAATAATCCAATCAGTGGTGATCAAATGCAGTAAAAAAAAGCGTGCCACTGACGCCCTGTGCGGCTCCCCCGACACACATACGCAACTCTCAGTCAGAGAGACCTGAGTGAGAACGCTATGCTTTGTTCTTAAGGCAGCCAGGGGAAACATTCAATGATGGGGCAAAGCTGCTAGGCATGCGGCTGGCCTCACGCTATGGCACCAAACCCATCAGGACACAGCCAGGTCAACATGAATGCTCACCCACCACGCTACTACCAGAGCCCTTGAAATCACTCAAAACAGAACTAAAACAGTTCGCAGGGTTCATTCGCATTCTGCTCCGCGTTTCCCACTTAAACAAACATAGAAATGTTTGGGTCAAATAATCTACAGCAGAAGCGTGGCATCTGGATTAATATTAATGCCAGAGGCTGTTGCTGGGGTGGGACCCCTACACGATGGTGTTGTTTGTTTACATAATCTTTGCCTGTTATTGCCCCATCAGATTACAGGTCAGGTTACTGTTCCAGGCATTTTAGGACCCATCGAGGAAAAAAGCCAGTGCTTCTTTGTCATTAGAGATTACTAAAGGGTCCACAGCCGTAAGGCTTTTACTTGGTCTGAAGGAATATTAGTAGTAAGCTAACATTCTCTCACTATCCATTAGCAGATACTTGTTTTTATTGTAGGGCGTTTGCTGAAAACAGGCCAAATTAATCTGCCCAATTAAAAGTGACTTTGGAAAATACACTTCAAACAATGTCTGCCGTAAAATTAGTTTCTTATAAAACAATCGTATAAGCTCACAAAACAATCTAAACATGAGATTTTATGATATATATTCACTAGAGATATAACCCGAACATTTTACTTAAAATCAACAATATATCAGCAAAAGATTCAATTCCAACACCGATAGCCCCCCATCATACACCTAATATTCTAATTTTTGGCAGTGCATAGAACACACATCACAGGTCTTAAAAAGACACACGAAGGGGAAATGAATGGCTTCTCTAACATGGTGAAAACACTTCCATGCAAACAGTTGCAGGTTGCCAGTTGCATGAGACCCATTCATTCTCCTGCATCCTACGGAAATAAGGACCCCCCTGGGCCTATACCAACTGCAACGACTTTTTATGTTTCTTAACTTTTTGTAGAAAAGCAAATCACAGAAACAAGCAGTCGCATTTGAACACAATTTAAATCCGGTTCACTAGAACCGCTTAGGAAACATTGGTTAGGGCTAGATGCTTTTCATATATTTGCATCCACCTAGCGCAGTTTTGTAAAATAATCATGTGATGTGTTAAATAATTGTACTTTTCTATTTTTTAGTGGTCCAACAAAGAGTACAAGAGCACATGGACTAACACTGGCAAAGGCGATAAGACAGTACAAAGCAACCCCATTCAAACCTATTGCCATGTTAACTTTAGCCTAAAATAGCTAACTAGCTAGCTAAGCTAAATGCCACCAAGCAAAATAAGCCAACTACTGATTCCAGGGGACCATTCTCTGTTAATCTGACTAATCTATGACGGGCCGAACCCTGCTGAAATTAACTGGCGTCGATGAATGTTATCTATGCAATCACATGCGATTACGTTCAGTCCATTAAAGTTTTAGGTTTTATTGTTAAATTCCGTTTCAGAAAACGGTTCGCTCCTATGGCTATACAACGATGTCTCTTATAGCAGGAAACACCACCCGATATCCTGCTTGTGTCTGCAACTGCGTTTGAGATACCATTATATTGGTACAAATGCCACAGTGTTTTTTAAATTTTACCTGCACTTGCTCTAATCGGATTGTCTACTTTTATATGCAATTGTCACTTAATATATAATCCTTTACTAGACCACTTCGACATTCATTAACGCTGCACCAAAATACTTATGCCTCGCTCCTGTTTTAAGGTCGGCTACCTGCTCTCTCTATTTATTATGTTATAGGCATATACATGCAACATTAATGTTATATAGGACAAAATTCTCCCTAATTCAGCTCTATTATTATTCTGATTAATGTAGTATTGTACACACTTCCAAAATCAGAAAAACATTTCTGGTATATGCACCATAGAATCTTCTGTTATTTAATTATTGTCATTTTGGGATTAATCGCTCTTCTGTAACCTCTTGCCTTTTTATTGTAATAATGTATGTTCTACTTGTTGCAAATTATGTACAGAACTGTGGAACACTTGCAATTTCCTTCAGGATCAATACAAGTGTTACTATATCATGTTATTCAAAATGCGATACGTGATAGGCCTCTTATTAGCGAGAGTCCGTCTTCAGGAATGCGTTTTAAGTAATAAAGTTTCTATCTTAGTAAGGGAACGGTGCTGCATGTGTTTTAGTAACCTAATTGCAAACACCAAAGTGCAAAAATAATACTACAAAAATGTGGTGCAGTGTTCGTGTTGTGTATAGTATCACGTAAGACCGGCTATTAAAAGTTCCTGAAGTAAATAATCAGGAGACGTCATTTTGGACAACAAGTAAAATGTATAATAATGTTACCAAATCAAGCGCGCCACCTGACCGGTTTAATTAGTTCCTGCGCTTACGTGTTGTGTTATATATGCATGAGAGCAATGGTGCCTCTCTTTCAACTAATATATTTACTTAGCTACTTTTTTTTCATTCAGAGTTTGGAGCAATTTAAATTTGAAGAAGAACTATTTAAATGAAACGAAGAATGGAACAAGTGCTTGTTATGGTAGAACCTCATCTGATGGGCCATAAGCATTTAACTGTGGCACACCCCTGTGTCACACAGTCGGCTGATCTGAAGACATTAGGTGCTGATTAATGTTTTGTAGCGAGAAGATGTGTAAGATTTGCATATCATAAAAAATTCCAAGTTCAATCATGTTTTATATAAGTTGTTGCTCTCCCTTTAATCGTTCATGAGCTAACACAGCAACTCAGAGCCCCTTAGACTTCCAATGTTTGTGTGGTGTGTGTTGCACGGGGGAGAGACGTGTGTGGAGAGGAAAGTGAAAAGAAGACGAGAAGACCAGAAAAGAGGGAAAGAGATGCGTGAGACTCGAGTAGAGAGCGAGATAGGGAAAGAGAGAGAGAGATGGGAGAGGAGAGAGAGAGATAGATAGTGAGAGGATAGGGAGAGAGAGAGGATTAGGGAAAATAGAGTGAGAGAGAGAGGGACTGAGAGAGGAGAGAAAGAGGAGAATGAATAGGGAAGGTCGAATAGAGAGAGAGATACGAGATATAGGTAATTAGAAAATAAGATAGACACACAGATAGATAGATAGATAGATAGATAGATAGATAGATAGATTAGAAAAAACAGACAGGGAGGGAGAGAGAGGGCAGGAGAGAGGAGATGACGAGGGAGAGAAGAGACGACAATCGGCTTGAGAGAGAAGAATGACGAGATCGCCCCCGCGGCTTTGTCTGAGCTGTGGAAGAGGACTTGAAGGATCTCTTCACATCAGCTGTCCTCTTAGCATGCATGCCTGCTGCTGCTCTCAATCACCCAAGCCACTGTGTCTGTAAGAGACCAAAGAGGCATATGGGAGCACAGCATGTTGAAAGACAAGACATATTCTATCAGTGGTGTCACATGGAATACGACCCCTTCAGGGACATATTCCATGTAATTACACTATTAGTGATGTTAGGCCTCGTATAAGGAGGAAGCCTATCAGGTTGATGAACCTACAACGTGTCAGAAAGAGAGTCCAGCAGGAGTTGTATTTTCAGCAGTAGGTTCCATGCATCATCCAGCACTTTTATGGCTGATTCCTTATATGACTCCAAAACCTCAGAGGGTATTTGGTAATCCTGTTCAGGGCGAGCAATGCGTTATATATAACCGCACAGGTGAATTCTGACAAAAGCTTCCTGAGCCTCGATAAATGCCCGTACAATAGGGCACCTGTACAGTTTATACTGGGTTTGCTCAATACGCTGTAGCTTATACTCAAATCTATTGGGAATCTATAAGACAAACAGTTGTAACCTGCATGCCCCCCTGTGAATACCGAAAGATCTGGATTACCAAGGCTTTGCATTTTAGCAAAGAGAAACAACAATCCCACAGGAGTACAGTTTACATAACCTAGACTCTATTTTCGGGAATTCCCTGGGTACACGTTAGTCTTAAATTGTGTATCTATGCTACTCAGAATTGGGGAGATCTCATTAAAAGCTGGTGTGAAGTGACAGGCTTTGCTCTTACTGAGGAGACTATTGGAACATTAATTAGCACAAGTGTTTACATCACATCTCAAACTCTTGCACACACTTCTCTCCCGAGCTCCCTAAGCCTGTGCTATAGCAAAATGTTAGTAACTTGTCGAGGAAACACAAGATTGTTTCTTTGCGTTCTCCGTTCTTCGGTATTTGAGCAACCACCCTAATGAGACTTGGAAAACTGAAGAGTGAGCTGCTTCTTGATCGATGTCAGTGGAAGCTAATAGTCCATTAATCTAAAGACCGTCGACGCTTTTTCCGGTGGCAATCTGCTTCTTGCCTTAGTGCTACAAATGTGTGCTGATTGTCCAGTGACTGTCTGCTTTGCCCCTGTGCAGGTCTGGGACAGGAAGCATAAAACACAGCATAGTTCTTCACACTGTTCTCCTCTCCACCACAGACAGCATTCAGAGCCACTGCCAGCAGGGCTGGAAGCTTGTACAAAACGCGCCTTCAGCTTCAGAAACTCACTCTGCCCCAGGCCTCCGTCATGGCCGAGCAGCTTTAAGAGCCTTGACCTGCCTCTCAAACATCTGAGGAGTCTTTGTGTTTACCCATGTAAACTCTGGATGGCTTGTGAGTACAGTGCTTATACAGTATCTGACAGGAAGCGCAAGGATAGCTGCAGTTTCAGAAAAACCACTGACCTCTTCACTGTCTTGCTCACAAACTCCACCCGATGTTTATACTGCCAAAGAAAGTAGACCAATACAACGGGAAGAAAAAAAATACGAAAACTAGGTCATTTGAAGAGGGTCAGAAAATGTATCTAGGCAACCTCGGCAAGTGTCTCCAAAGACAGAAAAGATGGAAGAGGCAAGGCACCAGGGTTTTTAGGTAAAACTAATGACAGCGGTGGATATAAGATATAGCCATGGCTGGTTCAGGCTGATAAGGCAATTACACTTCAGCTCCTCTGTGCAGTCGCATGACCAGGAACAATCAGCAATTGTGCTTTAGAAGGGTTCTGATTGTTACTCACCAAGGAAACACATAACCCAAAGACGTCAAGACACGGCCACATGCTAAATAACGGCTGACTAGGACAAGCACAAGATAAAACCCTTTAACTGCAGGCCTGTTGTTTAACTATCTTAGCAACTATTATCAGTTTATCTGTAACAACTATACTGATCAATGACAGTGATGATGGGAGGTCTGGACCCACTAACAGTTCCACTAAGCTCCATAAGGCCAGTGTGTATAACAGAGTGTTAGAAAAGCGTTACAGGTGTGTCTGCTGCTGCATCTGTCAGGACTTTTGGAGAGTGGAGATGGTACTTTGAAGGATGGAGGGACTAAAGGAGAAGTTGGGTAACATCATTCACTGACACTGACTCAGGACTGTAAACAGAAAGTGCTGGACAACAAATACACACACGACTACAGAAACCAAGGGCACAGTGAGGAAACACACACGCACACACGTTTTTATATCTTGTCAGGACATATTGTATATGTGTCGTATATATGTTTGTGATTTATACAATATATAATTATACAACAGTGATGTGCAAAAAAATTCTTACAGCCTAGATTTGTATAAGCTATATATGTCTATAGTTGATAACACATCCAGTATGCCACCCATATGGGATAGAATGCCTAATTATAAACTCTAACTCAATAAAAAAGATACATATTTTATTCTTTCAGTTTTAACAACATACTACACGTATGTAGTCAGTAGCAGAGGGGTCTAACGTTGAATATGAGACTTTTTTCATTTTTGTTCTAAAAATGTAGAAAAATAAACACAGAAACACATGCTCAACTGTATGAGCGCGCACACACACACGCACACACACACACACACACACACACTCACACACACACACACACACACACACACACACTCACACACTGTCCTCATAAATAAAAGTGTGTGACCGCAAATACCACTGGCTCACTCAGAGAGGCTCGTGCCTGCTGCACAGAGAGCAGAGAGAGTCTCCCACTGTGCTATGCTGAATGAGAAGGAGCGTAGCACTCTATTGGATAACTCTCACCCTGGCAACTGCCCTAAATGTCTCTGTCCTAAACGAAAGAGTCACTATTCCCTCCAAGGAACCTCACATTCCCTCACACACACATATAAAGCCTCCTACCTGCTAGATAAGACATCATCAATTCAAGACCTCACACTTAACATTAGCTTCTCTCTGTGCTTCATTCAGACACTCTGTCAAACTGAAACAGATAAACACAGCACCTGATCCACCTGCAGCCACCGCACACACAAACACCCATGACTTCCAGTGCTTGTTCATTCAGAAAAGATGCTGTTGAAACACTCACACACTCACCTCCCGCTGCGGTGTTAGTGGCGGAAGAATTTCCACAACCCATACTGGCATCCCACTTTGACGGAACAGCAGACTGATAGCAGAGATCCAGAGCAACAGAGAGGCAGAAATGAAAGAGAGGGGCAAAAGAAAAAATAAAAGAATGACTGGAGACGGCACTTCTCCGCTGCACTGATTTCCGCACTCACTCACTCTCTCTCTCTCTCTGTCTCTCTCTAGAATGGTCTGCAGTGGCACAGTGAGAGAGAAAGTGAGAGAGAGTGAGAGAGAGAGAGAGAGAGAGAGAGAGAAAGAGGGAGGGAGGGAAAGAGAGATGCTCTGCACTCACATGATTTGCTGGTCTCCTCCACCCTGACAGGGTTGCCATGGAAACAGGGGGTGATGAGGAGGGAGATTAGCGAATTGCAAAAAGCCCTCAGCATTATACTGAACAATAAAGAGCAATGCAGGGAAACGTAATGATCAGGTTACGTATGTCACACTAATGACCCCTGACCTGAATACAGCACTGGAAACAGAAAACGAAACAACAGATGAAACTACTGTGTCCCGCAATATCTCACCCACTCTCCGCACACAAACAGGCTTTTCATTCACCACAATCAACACTAGCCCACTCTCTGCTCAAATGGACCTCTGATTGGCGTCCGGAACTACTCTGCTGAAAATAAGAGTTACTAAACAGCTCTCAGCTTGAACATACTGTTCCAGGAAAGATCTTTAACTGGTACCGAAGCTTTACATCATGTGGAGGTTCATTAAGGGGAGATTTCACCTGTTTTCAAAACTATAAGCCGTACGGTCTGGTGTGAGATGGTCTGTTCTGAGGAAGCTTACTAAGTCACAATTGTTTACAGAGATGTTGATAGGCTCCAGATGTGAAGTATGTTGTTTAATGATGAAAAAAGCACAGATTACTGACTACTAAACTTCTTACTATAATACCATCACAGAGGAGAGGCACATGTGGCAAAGTAGCCCCCCAACAGACAGGTGTGTTTGGCAGAATGGTAAACTGTTTTACCATTATTAGTAGTATATTATATATATATAATAACACAAATAAATTATAAAAAAATCATACATTGTGATTTCCGGATTTTTTTTTACCTTTATTATGTATTGTCTCTAAACAGTGGACATGCCACCTAAGATGAAAATTTCAGGAACCCCTCACCAATGATTTCTAGTGTGGCTAGCGAGAAACTTTGCAAAGTCGCAGGGTGTTCAAATACCTATTATCCTCACTGTAGGTTCACAGTGGGGTTGGGGTAGTGGGGTAATGACTGAATTGTGTTTTGGGTATATTTCAATATAAATATAGAAAAAGCATCACATGGAGCTGGAGATCACACTGATGTGTAGTTCTATTTTATTTCAATCAGTTTATTATTTCTGAAAATACTCAGTGCCATCTTTCTATCTTGCTGTATTCAGTATCCTGCTGTATCAAACATGCAAAACAACAAAGTTACACAAACAGCTGCATCCAGAACAAATCAACCAAAAGGCAAGTGAATTCTTACAGTGTGGACAAAATCGTAAGGTCTGACGCGGGTGAATAAAACATGCGAATGATTCAAGGCTTTACACTTGAGTATCGCGCGTGTGTAGGCACCGTTACAATGTATGTTCAGGACAGACAAGATGATACGATGCTAAAGCATCACATGTCCAGAAGAAGGCAGCCGGGTGTTTGTCACCACCCCCTATGGCATAATCTGATGGAACTGTGTGAGAATATTCAAACTGCGTATGATGGATCACAATCATAAGACACCAATAGGCACCTCCACAACCCTGAGCCAGCTGACATGTTGCACCATACCGAGAGACACCACCTCTGTATGTATGTAGTCAGCTCACTATAATATTTCCCATTCTATTCAGTCGAAAAATTTGTCATCAATCTATTATCCTAATCCTAACCCTAGTAGCAACAGCACGTCAATACCCAACATCTGCATCCTGTTCTCAGTGGCTAATGGAAAACAGTAAAAGCTGTCTGTACTAGGACACCAATGAAGTTATAACATAAAGACATGAGAACAATACTTCGACTAGACGTGACAAGTTTAAAATAGACAAAACAGAAAGCGTTATAGGTCACAGTGCCTATGTTGCAAAAGGTATAAGCTGGCTTTGCTTGTATTGGTTCCCTACCCATGGCTCCTATACACACCACTGTAAAGAAACTATGGACCATTTCACATTTAACCGCTCTGAATGACTTTGTTACTAAACACAGCCACTGAATTATACAGAAGAACTAACCAAACAACTGAAAGTCTTCTGTGGCATCGCTCCAAAGAACCCTTTCTGGGACCTTTATTTTAGAGCAGTTACTGAAAAAAGAAACTCCATAATAAAACCATCTTTAATGGGGCCCCAGTTGTGCTCTGAATCCTCATTTGTTTGTCAGTCGAAGAAGTATCTGCACCGTTGTGTTGAGGGAAAAGTCAAGATGATGAGAAGTAATCTGAAATATGAGAATGGCCTGGTGTCACACTTATATGACAACTTGGACAACCCCAAAAATGAGATCCTGTGTAACAGTTTTATTGTAAAACTTTTTGACAGGGATGTTGCCCACATGCAATAACATACATAATGGGCACTCCAGTGCAAAGGAGATTCCACCTAACATAGTTGACCAAACCGACTCGTGTGAATTGTCACCAACCAAGTAACTCTGACACATCTTGTGGCAGACAGTTTTTTTTGTTTTAGGATCTCCCGCCAATCATAACAGCAGCATTCAAATGAATTGCTTGGATCAGATCACGAGTAGGATTGTTAAACCAAGAGTCGCTTGTTAGCATGCAGGCAGAGTGAATTCTGACAATGAGTCACTCATGGTGACACACCAGTCATAACCAATCTGGAGCAGAACACTTAGAGAGGACTGAGGTTCACTTAGCCGTGAGTGACGTGAGAGAGAAGGAGAAGCGAGAGCCTGTGAGGAGTAGGACTCAGGCTGATTTTGCGAGTGACAACATTAAGTTGTAGACTAACGAGCAAAAGAGGACATTCAAAGTCTTGATTGCATGGATCAGATCAGTCTTTGTGAGTTACCCACTAGCTTGTATCCAGATTAAGGTGTAAACAAAGACTCCTGGGACCACTACTCATTTGCTTGTTGATGTAGAAGCACCACACTGAGAAGACATCTGTCTATTGCTCATCATCCTAGATGACAACGCTACATTGGACTTCAAGTAAGGCCTGACACCTGCTAAATAATATGACCATGTTCTAACCATAGTGTAATAGTTTCATTGTCCAATTGTAATTTCACGACATGTGATCCAAAAAGACCGCCTATTTTGTGTGCAGAGAATACTGTGGAAACGTTCAACAATCACCATTCTAAAGAAACCTACAGGAAAGGTGATTTCCACTCATAGTGTGGGGACGAGAGGGTGTCAGAATAAAAGCAAGAACAGCAGCATTCAATAAAAAGCGCTATCACTACACAGTGGTGGTCAATTACTAGCCAAAGTTACGCATTGTTGCTTGGGCCGTTGAGGACATCTGAGAATTGAGGCCACTTGACTTCAGACATTAGCAGCAGTATTCGCTGCACTAGAGAGAGAGAGACCGGTCTGTTTCCCCCAGAGCGACTTGAGAGAATCCACGACGGAGTGAGAGAGAGAGAGAGAGAGATAGAGCATTTGCAACATAACAAAAAGCAGACTTACACTGTGTTTTGGGTGCTTCAGTATAGAAATGAGTTGAATGTATACAAGTCATGTTTTAATCCAATCAATCTAGGAGAACGTATTTTCCATTTTACGATATGTGTATGTTTTACATGTTGTTTTCAATATGGAGTGGGCTATTGTGGACGTATTTGTGTTGGGGGTCAGGGTGCAGCTAGTGTCTGGTGGTAAACTCCCCCCATAGTTCAGTGCTCGATTTGTGCCTTTCCTGCTGTGGTTTAAATAAAAGCTCCTCTTACACCAGAATCATGGCCTATGGCATGTCTTACCCCCTGCCAACATTGCAACATCACTGTTAGCTAACAAAAAAAAATCAAATATAATAATAATAATAATAATAATAATAATGATAATAATGATAAACCACAGATCAGCATGCATTCCATACTAGTTTAGGCTGGTCTATTAAACTGGACTATACTCTTTTAAGCTGGTATAGTTTCAGTCTGGTGATGGTTTAGCTGGTCATCCCAGTTAGCTCATGCTCAAAATCCAAGATTGGCACAAAAGGACAGGGTCATTAAGCATTAATCTGGGCAAAGAGGTGCCTTTACTTGATTTCCCCCCTTGCCCCTCCCAGTAATCTCATACCCCTCTAATTTCCCACCAAAACACACACCATCATGATCTCCCTGAACACCACTATTTCCAAGCTTTCACTGAGAATACATTGTTTCTTTGATTATCAGTTTGCAGCGTAATTGACATTAACATTTTTCCTTTGCCAAAAAGCCTCCATTATTCCAAACTAAGAAACAATGCATATTTTTAAAATGACCTCTGGTCAAGGCCACAGTCAGGTCTCTGCCTTTGAACCTTATTAAGTAAGTGTTTCTCTTGGGAACCGACTTGTAAACAAGCCTGTTCAGCATTCAACAACACTGCGTGTAACTTTCTCAGGGTCATCCAGGCACACAAAGAAAGGACTGCACAGAGATAGAGAGAGTCTCATAGCATTATATGAGAGAGCCATGAAGAATACGATGATGATTAAACCAGCTATTATTTTAGGGATTGTGAAAGGTCACAGATGATGTTTATACTACAGCCTCCAGTCTGTATGTGCCACAATGAGGCGTCTTATTAAATCGCATCTGCAAAGTGGCCTAAAGAGGGTCCAGGGTGCAATTTCACATACAAATAGCTGCTGTTGGAAAGAAAGCTGCCTCTACATTGTGTGTGTATTTGATAATACACGGACCAAAAGAAATGAACTGACAAAACTGGTTCCAGTGACTTACATTAAAAGCAGAGGATGGATTTTCTTCTCCTGTGAAGTGATCATTTTGGAGATAGAAGGCTTTGTTCCAACAGCAGCAAAAGTAAGCTAGACCTACATTTCTGATTACACGGACTACTTTTAAACAGTAGCTTTGCTGGCCACTAGCAAAACCGGCAGATTAGACTAGGAGTTAGATTTAAGTATATGAAGGTGTACATCAGCTGTGGGAAGTGGTTTTATTAAACTGCAAATATTAAAAGTGAGTTATGTGAGTAATTCTATGGTCTTAGGTCATTCAGTTCTATTTTCAGATCTGCATGTTTGAATTTTTCACTCATTCAGATCAGTTTGTACAAGATTCAATTTGTTTTTTCAAACTTTTTCGAGTCAATTTTCTTACACTGATCCCAGAACCACATTCACACGGTGTACTGTAAAATCTGTATCTTACTTATGAACTCTGAATTGTAGATCTGTTACAGTTTGGGTATTTGAAAGTGAAAAGGCAGGTTTAAACTTTAACCAAGGCTTTTGTGAAATGTTCATTCGCATTATCTCACACACATTCGCTTCTCATTTCCTTATGTTCAGAGCTTTGACAGTGTTATTGCACCTCCCCTTGGATCGTAATCGTACAGCCCAGAGGAGCGTGTTAAGTGTGTGAAGCTGGCAGGTATGGTCGGTTTCGGCTCATGAATGGTAGATAATCTTCTCAGGACAAGACTGTTCCTTTCTCGATCAGGGAATTTTAGTTGAGAACTGCCACTTAACCATGGTTCTGGGTTGGTCAGACACTAGAGGGCTCTACAGAGCGAGTTCAGTGTTAACGGGATCATATGGAGATTTGTGAAAAACTGTAATTTATAAATGATTAATTGTTATTAGACTAATGCACTAAAAGAACTGCACTATTTCAACACTGCTGCCACATTTAAAATGTTGATCCAAATTAATGAAAAAGTTGGCCAAATGCAAATTTGCTGATCTGAAAATGAATCTGAATGAACTTATGATCTGAATGACATTTTAAAGCTGAGGTGCACCTTCAAACCACAATTTCCGAATATGATATGTTTTGACTTCAGCTCTATACAGCATGTCCAATGTATGGGTCTCCAGCTAACCACCAGCAGCAGGGTGTATACTGTATGGGTCTGCTAACCAGAGCAAATCATATAAGAAACGCATTAGTGCGTTTTTCACCTGCATTTATTTTACTGCACTTGTTTGTTTATTGAACAGGACCGTGCACATTACCCAACATCACCTGTCACGCTGTGACTGTGCCATATTTAGCACATTGACTGATTTTCATCTGCAGCTGGCTCAGAGGGCACACAGGACGGTTTCGTGTCCAGCAGACTGTGATGGTTTGACGAGCCTAGGAGTAAACGAGTGAACAGAGCTTCAGCCTGAGTTTCCTCCAGTTCTCCATCCCCGCTGCCCAGTATCATGGTTTTCTACACCACCGATCAGCTGATGGTCACTCTTCTGAGCTGGATCAGGCGTGCTAGTGCTGGAAAACACAACACTGGGCAGCGGCTATAGTCGGGAGTCCAATGACTCTATGACCACCGTGGGGCGCTGCTGGATAAGACTCAGAAGGGAAGAGGAAGCCTGTTGGTTTGTTAGAAGTTCATGATCACTATTAGTGCTCTGGATTCCACTAAACGGAGCCTGAGATCATTTCACTCGTAAGTTCATCAGCTACAAAGAGTTTCTAATGTGAATACAGCCTCAAATTATTAGCCGCAAATCATGATGCCCGTGGGGGAGGCGTGTCCTGTCGATGACCGGTCGCGCACTGCACTCTGGGTAACCGAGTCCACATCTTCAATAATTCAAGCACCACCATCACTTGTTAGCAAGATGCCGGCCGTACATAAATTACTGCTAGAAGAAGCCCTGCAAGACAGTCCGCAGGTAGGACACGCACCCATCCGCCGCAGTGTCTGCTGTGTGAGACATGTGCTCGCTGTTGGTAGGTTGTATTAGCGGTCGTCTTCGAGAGCTGTTGATTCCGTCCGTCCGAACAACACCAGGACCCCGCTGGTGATGGGAGCTCAGCGGGGTCGATTAGTGGAATTCTCCGCTCTCTACAAGCGACCAGGACGTGCTGCCGTTAGTACGGGGTAGTGGGCTCGGCTGGGTGGTGTCGCAGGAGTGTTAACGAGTAGCACAGTTAGGTTTTCCTAGAGTTAAGGCCACTGAGGAGGCGGAGGAGGAGGCGGAGGTGGATCATCATTCTGCATCTCATGTGTTTTCGATATACAGAGGAGCAGATCAGTGTATAGGGCTGCGTTCGCGTTGAGGAGGACGTGTTGAGTCGTTTCGAGACCCTCCAGATATTATGAATGTGTTATTTGTAAGCGGTCAGTCTGAAACAGCAGGGCCCACAGCCCAGTGTGCTGGGAGGGGCCTGATTAGCTGGATCCACTGAATGTTATTTGTGTGACAGGGAGCGCCTGACTGTCAAACCCCGTCTGATCCAGACTGGAGGCAGACTGCTGCTGCTGCACACTTTCTCTGTGCTGTAGAGAAGACCAGACAGTTGCTGGTGTTGTCTTATGCTGCGTAGATAATAACATTATTATTTAATTGTAGTTAAATAATGTATACTGATAATATATTACATAAGACTGTGTGTACTTTTCCTTTTCCTCTTTGTACTGTGGTTAAAATATGTAGACTGTAGTCGGGGAGGAAAATGCCGAGGGTGCTGAGGGGTCCAAAAAAAACTATGATGACGTTATGCTGTCATCATTCAGCCACTTCCTGCACAACTGCAATGCATGAACTTCTGTCATTTGGCAATCTTAATCAACTAGGGTGGCAGCACTGATCTGCCTCAGGGCAGCGCTGTAACGCACAGCTGGTCTTCTGTAACTGTGTCCGGGACCCTTTACAGTATGCTGCTGCATATCAGCAAATGTGAAGTTTAGGTAATGTATAGAACAGCACATAGCCAAACTAGAAAAGAGTTTCCAGAAGAAGACCAAACATATTGTTGACGTGACAAGTTAGCAGCCAGCCAACAATGAAGTAGCCCGCTGACATGGCAGCCTCCGGTAGCAGGGGGTATTTTGCATGCTGGCTGCAGTACTGTAGAGAATACAAGAAAGCCATATTAATATGACTGAAGCACTGTAAACGCTGTGATACGTTACCTGTTCTTACTGTCCAGGTTGGGCTGGTCACAGGTTCTACAGTGTCAATACAAAGGTTGGTTTGTAATGGCTACAGCTCAGTACTGACCCCAAACTGACCAAAAGGTGCTTCAAATGGGTGCAATCGGTGCAATTAACGCTGAAGTATAACCTCACTGGCAGCTTGAGTAAAACCCCTGACCTCTACCCGTCTTTTAAAGGCGAGGTTAAGAATGATCTGCCATGCAAGTTACATCTGGTCAGCAAAACGGACCAATAATTATCAAGATAGCTCGCTGTCATTGTGCAGGACAACAGGTGGTCACCATCTGTAATTGTAGACCTGCGCTGCTGTGGAAAAGCCATTGGGTGTCTAAGTAGTGAGTACATTAACACTGGTTAAAACACTATAAACCAATGGATTACATACAGACAAAATTAAAGGAGACCTATGGCATTATTTCACACAGCTGCATTTTGAAAATGTCCTGTGTAAAAACAAGGCTATGGTGGGAGGAATTAGGGAGGTTTCATAAGAACAGAGCTGCTTAAATGAGGCAGAAAACTGAGTTAAGGCGGTGACTTAGATATGGCATACTGTTGTTTACCAGGTTGTACCTCTCATCAGACACTTCCATAATTCCTCCCACCACAGCCTCGTTTCTGCACAGGAAGTAAGAAATGGAGAGCTGCATGAAATAAGCCTGTTTTTGTTCAGTTTTATTTGTGGGGTCTACTAGAATAAATATACATTCTTCCGTTTTCCTAGAACACAATGTGTTTCACCCACTGTACATCTGCTTTCACCCTCTGTCTGAAACGCTTTGGTTAGAGCTCCTGTGCCTCCTGATGAGCCTAGTGTGGTCAGGTTGGTCAGGTCACCCACTTTGTTGTGATTTGTCAACTGTCAGAGCAACAGTCCTGCCCCCACACCGCTGTGGCTGTCCTTACAATGATGTCAGTTCTGCTGTATCAGTTCGAATTTGATCCTGCAAAGGATTGAAGCTGGCAGACCTGATCCACCTTTATACGCTAGACTGGAGCAGGACGTTTCAGGGTGGTCTGTTTTTACTGTTGTGTCGAGCTAGCTGGTCACTGGGTAATAAGGATTGTGTTACGAGATGAGGTCACCTTGTAAAAGAGAAAAGGGCTGGAATTCCAAACAAGGCATTTCAGGCAAATGAGAAAAGCGGTTTCTGTGGAAGACAGTTTCTCCCTCTGGCCTGTACTTTAGGCTTAATAATTTGCAGAGAGTTTACATGCACCAAACACCACAACACACAAATAGAAATAGAAAAGCACAAAAAGCTTCACTGTTTAATTCTCATTTGCGAATTGTTCATAGATAATCTACACACAATCGAGAGCAGAAAGGTTAAGAACACATCATGAATCTGCCAGACCATTTTCTGGGACTCTCCTCCACAACAAATTTAAAAACGTTAGGTATTGATGAATGGGATTGATGAATGGGCTTTACATGGTGAATAACTGGTCTACCCCAGATACACTTGATCAGCCAAGACATGTTCACTGTTTGAATTTTGCCTCTGTAGTTCTTCATTGGCTTCCCTTTTGAAGTGATGGCAACATTCATGCAGCTTCACAGACTGATTCGTGGAGCCCGAGTCTTATCAGTCAGGAGACTTTCCAGACACTCTCTCTCTGTTTTTCCTTCTATACCCAACGTTCTTTGTTCTCTCATAGATGACTCCTGTCTCACTGCCAGCATATTCCAACAGACAAGTACGCCTACATTTCACAAAGAAAGGGGTCAACATGTTAAACTTGTGATTTCCCATGTGTTGTACATGGTAATATTTCTGTGACATGGTTTACATGACAATGAGCAGTTGACTGAAGGTTTGCATTAAAGAAGTAGGCTTAGATTTAGGCTTGCAGTCCACGGCTAGATGTGGAATTGTCTGGAGTTGCATCACCTTTAACCACAGAAAGCTCTTATTTCATGGCATGTGGTGACAGTATCCCACCCAACACTGTACTGCTTTAAAACTGTTACAGCACCTGTCAGTACATTTTCCTGCTTTTTGTCTACTGGAGATGAGCTGTGGATGAAAAACTAGAGCAAGTAAACTTTGATTTAGCCGTTTTAGGCAGTGCTTTAAAACTAGTATACACAATTAGCCTGAATGACTCACTAAACGGAGTTGTTTTTGCAGATTTGACCTCAAAAACTTGAGAATTGTGAACGTCTGCAACGATTGCAATCAGCTGTTCCCAGTTACTGTCTGAGAGCGTGCTGACTAAACCTGTTCACATGAGTGTTCGGATGATTCAGAGGAGTTCATTTGTTCGAATGAACTGCACCCACTCCTGAATGTTGAAAACACTGAAATAAGATCCAGATAGCCAAACCCATTCAGATGTCCAATTATGGTAAGAAATGAGACAAGGCTCAAAATGTGTTTCTTTCCAGCTGTGTAATTTGTAGTCAGGTTGGAAACATGCTGCTGCCATGTCTGTATAATTGTTACGGCCTAAGAATTTAGATGAGTGGCAGTAATTAGTCAGGTTTGGCAAGTTTAAAGGTCGTTTAGTACTGTACCATACTATTAATACTACAGTGGCACTACCATGATGTGTCATGTTTTGCCCTTTCAGCTCAAGTTTTATTGTTCTGTTATTAATTATCGTCCTGTCAGACAAACCCAGTTCTAAAAACAGCATCAGAAATTCAGAAAAGTAGTGATTAGTAGATTCTGTAGCATTAAAACCAGCACAGTATGTTATTTTCTGTTTTACTGTATGAATTTCTGTCGTGTTGAACGCAGCATTCACGTGCCTCTAAAAGACGGCGTCTACAAGGCAGCATGTGCTGCTCTACCATCACAGACCCTGACTTTTGAACTTAAAACTGTTAACAACATGGATGGTACTTTGCCATACATGTTTCCACTGTGCATCAGTCGTTTTCAGATGAGCTCCAGCACAGATAGGTTGGCAGTGTTTCTGGACACTGTTGACCCGTAGCTTCCACTGTGTGTCTGTGGCTGCAGCAGTGAACAGTTTTTGTTGACATATTGTCAAAGTATACCAGACCCCATGTGGAGATATCCACAGTTATATATAGCAGTTGATTAATGCACCGCCATCTCAGTCAGCTCACAGGAGTCTCAGGAATTCTCCAGTGGATTTTGTGCTTGCTTGTTATGCTCAGAGATTTTTCCAGATTGCCTGAATCTGTTGATGATGTGCACAGTAAAGGGTGAAATACCTTAAGTGTGATTTGAGAAGCATGGTGGTTTTTCATTTACATTTACCTGACGCTCTTATCCAGAGCGACTTACAAGGTTAATCATATTACAGGTGGGCCAGTGTAGTGTTAGGAGTCTAGCCCAAGAACTCTTATTGATGTAGCACAGCGTAGTCACCCAGACCGGGATTCGAACCCCAGTCTCCCACGTGTGGTGGTGGCTCCCTAACGGCTCCCTAACGTGCAGTGGTGTTATCTGCTGAGCTACACCAACCACAGCAAACTAGCAAGCCTCTACCCATCCTCGCTTACAAAGGACTAGGCCTTAACTGGATGCTCCTTTTATACTCCAGCATAATTACATTCAGCTCTATAAACCGCTCAGGATGAGCTTGAGGACACACTTAATATCTTTCCATTTAAAAGCAGATGAGATTGGATTTACAAATCACTGCTTCCTGTGCTTATTTGGATTTCATATACTCTCTTGGTGAATTAGTTTTGTACTATGAATTATTCTGTGACCATAATTAAACTAATTTGTAAATTGTGGAACGAGCGTGAGGAGTCCAGGTACAGTCCCTTAGGGTTTAAAGGGTTAATGACATTACATGCAGTGCTGCAGAAGCCTAATTGTGTTCTCCTTTTGTTTGTGTTTGAACCGCACCCACTCCTGCAGGTGTTGCAGACATTTCACCCATATCTGTTCTCTTTGACTGGCCTGTCTGCATGACTTGGGCTCATTAGCTCTGTGTTGTATGTTTCAGACTCGCTCACTGCTCAGTGTGTTTGAAGAGGATGCAGGCACTCTTACAGACTACACCAACCAGCTCCTGCAGTCTATGCAGAGAGTGTTTGGGGCACAGGTACACATATGCACTCTGCACACAGTACTTTGACGGAGGAGTTTATGGGTATATATTTTTGAGTAAGGCTAAGAATCATCACAATACAGGTTGTATAATATGGTAAATTACAATACTTAGTACCATGAGACAGTTTTGTTGCAATGTTTAAAATGGTATTACATAAGCATTGCAATATGGCATATATTACATGTTGTGGTATAATACACAGAGGACATAGACAACAACATGAATAGGTTTCTGATTTCTGTTTGCTTCTGTGTCCAAAATGACTGTGCCATTCAGCCATGCTCCACTCACAGAAGGTTTGGTCTCACCAATAAGATTAGATGAATTAAAGCAAAAATGCAATCTGGTTATCTGTCACTATAATAATGAACAAAAAACACACCAAAACATGGCTATTATTATTATTATTATTATTATTATTATTATTATTATTTATTATAATAACTATTATTCATAATAACTATACTATATAATTATAATTATATGATAACATATAAATAATAACTATTGTTATTAATAATAATAATAATAATAATAAAATAAAAATATTAATAATAATAATTTAAGAATGCCCATATTTGGATATCTGTGTAGTAATACAGTTTTTAAACCCAAAATGATTACATATTACACTATATTTTTTTCTTCCGCGTCTTTTTATGGAATTTACAGTTATTGTTTATTTTCTGAATTCATCATATTAGAAAAACAAAAAACATGAACATAAAATGGTGGCACCTTTTCAGTTTTTCCAATTTTCCCAGCATTTTAAGATAAATAAGGTCAATAATTAGAAATTGTGTGCATATTTAATTGTGGTTTGTAGAGGCTGTAACTTGTTTATACTTAGAAAATGAATAAAAGCTGTGATTTGTCCAGAGCTAACCAAACTTTCACATATGAGTGTAGCACACTTGATACACACACCAGACTGGAACAGTTGCTTTGTCCTGTTGCAGGAATCATATTCACTTCTTGCTCTCTCACTCTTTAGAATGAAATGGCTTTGGCCACAGAACAGCTCTCCAAACAGTTACTTGAGTATGAGAAACAGGTAAGAAATCTGTTCTATAATTTGACAAGCAACAGCATGAATATTGAGTCTGCTCTTTGTCAGTGTCTAAGTAATGCTGAATCTGCCTTTCCTAAATCTGCCAGAGCAATGCTGCTACGATTTAAATTTCATCTGTTTCATCTGATCTTCCTAAAGAGCTTTAGTTATGACCCAGAGACGTCACCGGTGACTGTGGGTCGACAGATGAAGGCTAAATTATTCAGTGTTTTGAACTTTGAGTAATTTTAGGGATTCTTTGATGTTGCAGAACTTTGCTCTGGGGAGGGGAGATGAAGAGGTAATCAGCACGCTTCAACACTTCGCCAGAACCGTGGAAGAGGTGAGAGCCCTGCTGAGTCTGTATGTGCATTTGACTCAATGTAGGTGTTATATATGTGTGTGCGTGTGTGTGTGTATGTGTGTATGCGTGTGTGTATGCGTGTGTGCGCGTGTGTGTGCGTGTGTATGTGTGTGTGTGCGTGTGTGTGTGTGTGTGTGTGTGTATGCATGTGTGCGTGCGTGTGTGCATGTGTGTGCGTGTGTGTGTGTGCATTTGCGTGTGTGTGTGCGTGTGTGTGTGTGCATTTGCGTGTGTGTGCGTGCGTGCGTTTGCGTGTGTGCGTGCGTGCGTGTGTGTGTGTGCATTTGCGTGTGTGTGCGTGCGTGCGTTTGCGTGTGTGCGTGCGTGCGTACGTGCGTGCGTGTGTGTGTAAAGTGTTACAATAATGAACCAGGTAATTCTTATATCAGTATACGGGAAGGTATTTGAAGGGAACGTATGAAAAAGAATGTTTCCTCCACCGATACAGTTAGCATTTGGGAGACTGAGGTTGTGTTGCTACATTAATGATATGTGTTAGTGTGTAATTAGTTGCGGGGGCGATGGGTAAGCTCAGCTGGGTGGAGGCTTCCAGCAGCAGTGCAGGTGGAGACAGTGTGGGGTTCCAGCAGGGGGCACAGTAGCAGATGGCAGGTGATTTCTCAGCCAGCAAGGTCAAGGTTTTAGACACTGTGGGCTAGAAACTACAGCACTGAACACACGCTCCTCTAACCTGTTACCAGAAACCATATTGTGGTTCTGTTGAAGGGTCTGAGGAGCGTGGTGTATTTTCAGGGTTGAGGCTCAGTGGTCCGGGGTTTTTATTTCCTTGGATTATTGCAGGAACGAATCGTGCAGTGTTTCTGCTGAGCTTTTCAATCTGCAGACTTGTAGTCATTGTTTTGTTTTCTGAAGTTTCCTCTCTCTCTCTCTCCCCCGCTCTTTCTCTTTCTCCTTTCCTCTCTCAGCTGAATGCTCTGCATGCTGACTTGGCCTCTCAGATTGCTGACAGGATGGTATTTCCCATGGTGCAGTTCAGAGAGAAGGACCTGACTGGTATGACTGTGCTAATGCCTGCTTTCTGAGACTGAATGCTAAATAACTAAATGTTAAGAAGGATTACATCACATTTACGTGTTTTGAGTCTTTTATGTACGTATGTGTTTTATTTTACAGAGATAAGCACACTGAAAGAGATATTTGGAATTGCCACTGACGGTAAGGGCATCATAAGAAGAGAATAGGAATATTTTCCATGACGGCTTGTAGAGCAGCACCATGAGTCATATTTTTATGGTTACCGCTATATGTGTTTCTGTGATGAAAACATCAAACAGATCAAATGACATCACATGTTCTTAACCGCAGTGGCTGGCAGGAATGAAGCGCTGTGAGTTTAGTACTGTAGTTTTAGTGTAGTTGTACACAGTCACAAAGTGTGCACACAGAAACTGAAAACCTGCCTTATCCTTACCTCAGATTTGATTATTTCTCCATCAATACAGATTGTGTGAAGAAGTAATTGCTACTATCACAACAAACCTGTATCACTGGTTTTTGAGAAATTAAATATCTTGTCGCTGTCCAGTGAAAAACCTGTATCTCTGTTTTTGTCCATTTTTACTTTTATTCATCATTTGAACACATCAGCTATCCTTAACACTGTATGAAAGGTAAATGATGAATGGCCCAGAATTGCTTGGGACAAAGCCTGGTTCCACTGACTTACATTACAATGAAATCAGGTTTTTGCCATCTCCTGTAAAGCTGCAGTCTTGGAGATACTTTTTTTTCTTTGGACAGGGACGGTCTATTGCAGGGAATGTAGACTGTCTTTCAATATATTGCACAAAAATCACACTGCATTTACAGTTTTAGTATTTCATTGTTTGTATTTTGCATTTTCTGATCATATTGATTGTGAAATGACATCTTTCTCCTTCCTCCTTAGAGCATGAGGCAGCCATGGTTAAATACAGTAGACTACCCAAGAAGCGGGAGAATGAAAAGGTGTGTAGTGAAAAAATGAGATTTATCACATTGTGTCCACTTGGCATGATGTGTGAATGAAGGATACACATACATGAAAGCTATACCACATAACGTACTGCTGATATTGTGCCTATACGTATATTGGTATCTTTTGCCCCCAGCTGAAAGCAGAGGTGGTGCGGGAGGTGGCGTTTTGCAGGAGGAAGCAGCACCAGGCCTCTATGCAGTATTACTGTGCTCTCAATGCCTTACAGTACAGGAAGAGAGTAGCCATGCTGGAGCCCATGCTAGGATACACACAAGCACAGGTCTGAGAGCAGTTTTAGTTTTTACTTCTGTACTGGTAGACGTGTGATAAGCGTGATTATAGCTGAGGCACAGAAAGAACATGAACTCATGAACATAAATTCATAATAACTAAACATTTACAAATACGTCATGTCACAGACTCAAATATTATTACATCTGCAGCTGCATGTGCTGTTCTGTCTTCGTTCGTACCTCCCTCATACAGATAAACTTCTTTAAGAAAGGGATGGAGCTGGTTTCCAAGAAAATGGACAGTTTCTTGGCTTCTGTGACCAGCATGACTCAAAGGTAAACAGCCAGGTTTCTAAATAGAGCACTTCTGTAAGATATTTCTATGCAGTACTATGCAAAAGGCAGAGCACCCTGCATTCATTTCATTTCCAGTCATAACATTTCCATAATCTTGTGGGAGATATTTATGAACAGATTAGATATAATCCACTTGCCTAAGAAAGGGAAAGTCAAAAGAAAATAAGGGGAAAAGGTTGGAGCTTTACACTGGAGATCAAAGTTATAGAGAAAACAAGATTCCTAACAACAATTCCTAACGTGTGAGCCCAACAAAACTACCACCATCAGATAAACAGCACTTCAAGTTTCATCTTTAGGAGAGAGGAGAAAATCAATCCCCACAATTCCTTAAACAATCCACAGGTGTTTCTGCCCATCTTTCCAGTGCAAGAACACAACTCAATACTATGTGTCTGAAAGAACGTGTAGCTGTCATGAAGCTCGTACTGAGAGAATAGAAGGAAGAAGGACATTTGCAAACCAAACAGAGAACCTGCTGGGGTTGCTCAGGGCAATGGATGGACCACTCAGGAATTCAGAACTCGGTATCATTTGATGTGAATTTTGAGAATCAGAAAACGTCACCAGCTAGTGTCTGAAGTCTGGAGATATGAAAACATCCCTGCAGACTTTGATATTATATTGAGTTGTTGAGGCTTCAGTCATTTGAATTCATTTTTGTTAACTGTGCTTTTAGGTTTTTCCCCTCTGATATTAAAAAACAGTGTAGGATGTAAATTGAATAAATGAAGGCTGGGCTCTGACTCCTGCACAGTCCTGTAGATTTCAGCTTTGTTATTGTGTCATTTATATGGAGGAGCTTTTTTTCCAGGTGTCTGTCTTTCTCTCTGAAGCATTCAGGCTCAATTAGATGCAGAGGCAGAGAGCATGCGTTTGTCTCAGAGAGAGCTGCTGTCAGTGGAGGACACGGTCTACATGCCTGACCATGACCTGGAGCCAGTCAATCGTACGCTCATACAGAAAGCAGGCTACCTCAACATTAGAAAGTAAACAGCTCCTTTCTCTCCATCTCACATGAAGTGTTTTATTTGATGTCAGAGGCGTTAGCAGCTTTTTCAAAAAAAACATTAAAAGTGTGTGTGTGTGGGTTTGTGTGTGTGTGCATGTGTGTGTGCTTGTGTGTGCATGTGTGTGCATGTGTGTGTGTATGCGTGCGTGCTTGCGTGTGTGTGTGCTTGTGTGTGTGTGTGTGTGCTTGTGTGTGCATGTGTGTGTGTATGCGTGCGTGCTTGCGTGTGTGTGTGCTTGTGTGTGTGTGTGCTTGTGCGTGTGTATGCGTGCGTGTGTGAGTGTGTGTGTGTGTGTGTGCTTGTGCGTGTGTATGCGTGCGTGCTTGCGTGTGTGTGTGCTTGTGCGTGTGTATGCGTGCGTGTGTGAGTGTGTGTGTGTGTGTGTGCTTGTGCGTGTGTATGCGTGCGTGCTTGCGTGTGTGTGTGCTTGTGTGTGTGTGTGCTTGTGCGTGCGTGTGTATGCGTGCATGTGAGTGTGTATGCGTGCGTGCTTGCGTGTGTGTGCTTGTGCGTGTGTGTGTATGCGTGCTTGCGTGTGTGTGTGTGTGCGTGTGCGTGTGCGTGTGCGTGTGCGTGTGCGAGTGCGAGTGTGAGTGTGTGTGTGTGTGTGTGTGTGTGTGTGAAGTATAAATCACATGTTACCTGTTTGCTGGTGGCATACCTAAGGTAGGAGAGGCATATGTCTGAGAGATAGCGTGCTGTGTTTCTGAGTGAGTGCACATTCAGAATGGAACTCGGATCACTGATGCTTTAATATTGCTTAGTATAATTTGATTACCAATATAAATTTGGAACATGATGTGCACATCTCTACATTGGTTAACATTTGTCTGATGTGTGGCAGAAAATTAGGATCAAATCTTAATAGGTGAGTAGATAAAAAGCCAGGAAAAAAAGGTTAAAAGGCCTTTTTCCATGTGTAAACTGCCACTGAAACATCTGGAATCACTTGTAATAATGAATATAGCTAGAAAATAAGCTAGACATAAAATGGTAATTTTGGATATTTTATTAATTTCAGGTTTTCTGGAAAAACCAAGATCTTAAATGCTAAAATTAGAATTAGTTAAGTGTTAAATTAAATATATAAATAAGCTATTTATAGTAATTACATTAGCAAAGATCTGATGATGGTGCTTCTTATATAATGCGTTCTGTGCATTCCATTTTAATACAGCTTTATGTTTACTGGGTCTGTGTAACCCGTCTTAGATTTTGTCTAGATGGTTTTACTGGCCTACAGATTTTCAACTTGTGAAGTTCCACAGCAGTAGGTGCGTAATACTGTAGAATCAGTTCATACACGTTTATATCCACAGCACAGTTGGCTTGAGGTTATTAGAACAGTGTTTGAGTGATGGTGAATGGTGATTCCAAGCTCTTCACTTAATGCCAGTAAAATGATTCTGACCTTTTTGTGTCTCAGTCATCCTTTCCTTAATTCTCTCTCTGCACTCTCCTGCAGTAAGACTGGGCTGGTGACCACAGCCTGGGACCGACTGTATTTCTTCACGCAAGGCGGCAACCTAATGTGCCAGCCACGAGGTGCTGTGGCAGGAGGAATGGTGCTGGACTTGGACAACAGCTCTGTCATGGCCGTGGAGTGCGAGGACAGACGATACTGCTTTCAGATCACGTCACCTACTGGGAAAACGTACGGCGATAAGCTGTCTGTGTGTTTGTGTGTTTGTGCGTGCATAAAACCCTGCAATATGCTGCGGGGCACACCTGTGAAAGTGTTGTTAGGCAGTGTTAGGGCGTGCCTTGCCATAGAATTCACAGCACAACCGTCTCTATGACACATACAGGCAACAATGGAATAGAATACAGTAAAGCAGAACGTGCACAGCTGTGCTCACGTTGTTCTTGAGCATGTAGTGCTCTTAAATGATGCGCAAACGGCAGCAAAAATGTATTAGGTGAAATGTGTCAAAGGTATCGCATGCTTTTAGTGGCAGGAAGTTCAACTTGGAGTGCATTGACTGTGCGGTAACATTTTACTTGTCTATGCTTGATGAGAGGTGGCTAGCTGACCGAGTCAAAACCCTGATACTGCAGAAATGAGTTTTCATTTCCACTTTATTATTATTTTTTTGCTTCCATTTCAGATGTTTAAATTGCTTGTTCAGTTTTAAACGTGCTTTGTAAAGCAGTGGGTGGGTTCATTCACATAAGAGAACACGTGCTTGTTTTTAATGCTGCAGAAAAGGGGCACCTTAAAAACATCCATAATAGGTGACAGTCATGTTACATTTTAAAAAGAGGATCCAGGAAATTCCTAGTCTCCATCAGCGAATAATCCAGTGGTTTAAGAATAATGTTTCCAGTGCATTACAGTGCACAATATCATCAAAAGATTTATCATATATGTACATATAGCAAGGCATGTGCTATGGTCATGTTGTTGGCTGCTGTTGCTTCATCCACCAATGCAAATTAAAACTGTTCTGTGCACAGCAGAGGCCGTATGTCAACAGCATCCAGAAATGCCACCCACTTCTGTGGGCTCGAAGTCTGAAATGGATCAATTTCATCTTAAAAACTCTAAGAAAAATACTGCATGTGCCTTTATAACTATACCCACTGGTGTCTTCAGTCCCCAGTCCATTAGGAAGCGTTTCATACCGTTTTCTATTCAATTCAGATCAAACTTAATTTACTAATCACTCCTATTAGCTTTTCACACACTGTCCTACATTATCACTGTTCTAACTATATTAGAACTGTTGTTTGCACACAAATATTTGCTGTAAATCATTTACACAAATTCCACTTTGTTTTACATGGCATGACTGTTTTTAAACGAGGGAGATAGTATGCAGATAAATCCTCTTTTGAATAACGTGAATGTCCTTATGTGTAGATGTTACTGTGAAGTTGCTTATACCTTAAGCTTTCAGAGTGTAGAATATAAACCTGTGCACACAGGAAAATGCAAAAACACCTTCATCCAGTCATTGTCCTATCTTAGCTGCTGCACATCCTGCTTTCTCAGTCTCTTTCTACTCCTCTCCTGAAGCACACCTTTCTCTTTTTGTCTCTCCATCTATAATTTATTGACTGACTGAATACTCAAGAGTCGGGTGTTCGGCTGCTAGGGCTTGTTGAAGTCCAGGGCATGAGATACTCTATATGTTTTGAGTATGTCCATGTGAATGTCGTGCTAGTCTTAGATGTTACTAAGGTGTAATAGCTCAGTAGTGGAATAAGAGAGTCAATGTGTAATGTATCGTTGGGTGTTTTTGTTGAACACAACTGCTTAATTCTAACGTCTGTCCTGCGAGAGTAACACCTCCAAAATCAATTTCCTGTCACTATATTAGTGTCTTTTTAACTGCGAGGATGAGTGAGATCTGCAGTGGGCTTCAGCTTGCTGGCTGTGTGCCAGAGAGAGCGGGGGAGAGAGAGAGAGCGAGAGACCTCCTCACAGCATTGTTTAATCGGAGAGGAAATAATTATACAGACATTTCCTGTGATATCCACTTTGCTCTGTCACAAGCAGTACAAGCAGTGAAGACAGAACACAGGCTGACAAATGCTACTGAAAGCACTCAGCTACAGTTTAAAGAAGAGTCTGATGCTGAAAAGACTGATATTCCAGTGATGATCTTTTGTCTGTGGTAATTGTAGGTATTGACAATAGACGACTGCTGGCGCACGTCTCGTCCTTCAGCATAAGCTGTGTCTTAATTAATTGCAGCTTGGCAGTCTTTGTTCTGGTTATTACTGTGATGAAATGAGTTTGTTTCTGCTTTCTATTTCAAGGTCTATGATTCTTCAAGCAGAGAGCAAAAGGGAATACGAAGAGGTGTGCTACTTTCACATTTCTACCTTTTCATGCCTTGTTTGAACTCTACAATTGAAGCCAAAACTCTACAATTGAACCCAAAGCCTTGTTTGAACTCTACAATTGAAGCGCTGGCTTAAAGAAATAGTTTTGCCACACAGACGAATTTACACGATTCACTCACCCCAATGCAGTGGATCAGCCAAGCCGTGCTTTGTGTACTGGGTGTGCTATTCTAGTTTAGCTCCTGAGCTATGAAGGGAATATTGCCAGCAGACACTGGAAGTTGGTGGTCATTCCAACAGTTTTAATAAAACATGGCCAAAAACTCCTCTCAACTCGCTTAAACCACATTCAAGTAGCGCAGACAAGTCAACGTGGTTCAGAGCCAAGTATGACATACCCACGACAAACTCAGGCACTTCTCTGTGTAGCCAAGAGAGGGCACAACCATTTAGGATGAACAGAATCACTTTTTCAACGACTTGAATATAAGCTCACCAGATTGAAAATTAGTCTGTGACTGAAACCTCACACAATATGTGTCACAAACACATATAACAGCTGTGATTCCATTTGGCATGGACTGAGCAAGTTTCTGCATGTAGGGCACATCAATGTTCAGCCACTCTTGCAATAAAGAATTACACAGTTGGGCCATATTTGGTAAATGCCTTCCCTGGAACAATTCTGAGGAGAATTCCCTGTAGACTGGGATTTTTACCACTGCTGGTAAAGCCGTACGAAAATACACTTCCATACAGCTTCCTTCACACTATGGCCTTTGGCACACCCAAACGCAATCACTCCCTTAAGCCAATCATTTGTGACTTATTTTCCACATACTAAACAAGACATTCATTGCACTGTACCACCTCTTCTCGATCTATGAATCCTGTCTGCAGAAAGTTACTACCACATTGAACATGCAGTTGGACTAATTTTTTGTCTGGTTTGTCTGGCTTACGTATTTATGTAAATGACTGAACCTGAACATACCCAAAGAATTGCATCAGTTGGTTGCTGAACCCACCAGTGACTTCCTGGACCAGCACAAAGCTGAAGTTGGCTTCTTTAAATGGTGCAGCAATTGTACATAACTACAGCAACATTTAAGCTGGAACTGAAAACTCTTAGAAGGAAGCTGCAACACACTCAAACAAAAACTAAACATGTATTGGCGAATCGATTGCATGTGGGGTTGGTAGAAAATCATGTCAATCTGGTTACTTTGCAGAATTAATCCATCAAGTAAATAAACAATATTGTGTTTCCTCTTCACAGTGGATTTGCACCATCAACAACATTTCTAGGCAGATCTACCTGACGGACAACCCTGAGGTACTGTCTCTCCTCACACACCCACTTTGCTCACTGAACATTGTGCACATTGATCAACCCAGACATGGAAAGACACACCTACTGTGCCAAATGTAGATAAGGATGGACAGTTCCACCAGAAATACACCCTTGCTACCAACTGACCCATTGAACTGGAGGAAAGAGGAGGTAGTGTCCCGCAGTTTGTAAGAATGGGAAATGGTTTTAGCGAAGGAGCTGTTCGCCAGTCTGTGAGAGAGGTTGTGTGATCGCTCTAAAGCAAATATCCAAATGGACTTTGATCAGCATTTTCCAGCTGCTAGTGATTGTCCAGGATCACTGCTTAATTGGCCCATAGATCACTGTGTGGTAAGGCAGGAGTGTCCATAAAGGGCTTCTCTATAAAGGCTAAAGGGTGTGACTGCAGGTTTTCATTCCAATCAAGCAGAAACTCGCTTCAGATAACAAATCAGTATTTCAGTAAACCTGCAGCCACACCTGCCTTTTGTGGATAAGATTAGTGAGCCCTGCCTTAAAGAATCTGGACACTGACACAATGGACCCTCACTCACTTAAGTGTGTACTGTTAGTGTTGTGGGTGTGATGTAAAAAATTCATGGGCACAGAAATTCTCTTTGGATGGAACTATCTACCTCCCTCCGTAATTCTGTTACTTTGAGTCTTATTTTGAGACATTATATCTTTATATAATGAAGTTATTTTTGAAGTTTCTTCTGTATATCTGCACTCCTGGACACTCTCAGACACTTTACTGTATATCCTGTTTATCTGCACTCCTGGACACTCTCAGACACTTTACTGTATATCCTGTTTATCTGCACTCCTGGACACTCTCAGACACATTACTGTATATACTGTATATCTGCACTCCTGCACACTCTCAGACACTTTACTGTATATACTGTATATCTGCACTCCTGGACACTCTCAGACACTTTACTGTATATACTGTATATCTGCACTCCTGCACACTCTCAGACACTTTACTGTATATACTGTATATCTGCACTCCTGGACACTCTCAGACACTTTACTGTATATACTGTATATCTGCACTCCTGGACACTCTCAGACACTTTACTGTATATACTGTATATCTGCACTCCTGGACACTCTCAGACACATTACTGTATATACTGTATATCTGCACTCCTGGACACTCTCAGACACTTTACTGTATATACTGTATATCTGCACTCCTGGACACTCTCAGACACATTACTGTATATACTGTATATCTGCACTCCTGGACACTCTCAGACACTTTACTGTATATACTGTATATCTGCACTCCTGGACACTCTCAGACACTTTACTGTATATACTGTATATCTGCATTACTGGACACTCTCAGACACTTTACTGTATATACTGTAATACTGCACACGTCCTGGACACTCTCAGACCACACTTTACTGTATATACCTCCTGTATATCTGCACTGTACCTGGACACACTCTCAGACACTTTACTGTATATCCTGTATATCTGCACTCCTGGACACTCTCAGACACATTACTGTATATACTGTATATCTGCACTCCTGGACACTCTCAGACACTTTACTGTATATACTGTATATCTGCACTCCTGGACACTCTCAGACACTTTACTGTATATACTGTATATCTGCACTCCTGGACACTCTCAGACACTTTACTGTATATCCTGTATATCGGCAGTCCTGGACACTCTCAGACACTTTACTGTATATCTGCACTCCTGGACACTCTCAGACACTTTACTGTATATCCTGTATATCGGCAGTCCTGGACACTCTCAGACACTTTACTGTATATACTGTATATCTGCACTCCTGGACACTCTCAGACACTTTACTGTATATCCTGTATATCTGCAGTCCTGGACACTCTCAGACACATTACTGTATATCCTGTATATCTGCACCCCTGGACACTCTCAGACACTTTACTGTATATCCTGTATATCTGCTCTCCTGGACACTCTCAGACACTTTACTGTATATACTGTACATCTGAACTCCTATCTGATACTTTATTTCTTTCTATATAACTGCACTTCCCATGTTTTATGTTTTTATTGTGCTCTGCTCTTTTCTACTGTGAGTGTAAATCTGTTTTTGGCACTTTATTCAGCCCGCCTTTGTTATTTGAATTATGTTAAATTGTATGAATTCATTTGGCTTGATGTGAATAGAGTCTCTTCTGTGTTCACAGGCAGTAGCTATTAGGCTGAATCAAACTGCTATTCAGGCGGTCACTCCCATCACCAGCTTTGAAAAGAGAGCAGAGGGCTCCCCTAATCCGGACAGGTCAGAATGATACTACACTAATATCCATTTACAGCAAAAGGAATTTAATGTTTCAGTGCTTCATGCTCAGAATTGAAATGAATGTCTCAGTTCTAAGTCTGAAAATGTGTGCTAGCATCATGATAGTAATGTCAGTGTCAAGTTAGTCCTAAGATTATGTAGCATAACATTACATTCTATTAGAGCTCTCTCTCTTTAACAGTAAGCTATAGTCTCGGTGTATATATGTCCAGTGATGGTGTGTATTCCTCAAACTTCCCTGAATCCCTGAACCATTTATCATTCCTGGTATTCTGTTTTTTATAAAGAGAACAGGATGCATCTAAACTAAACCCCTTCTCTCTGTTGTAGGGCTAAACCAGGTGGAATAGCCCAACGCAGCATCAAGAAGGGCCCTACTCCGCCTGAGCCTGAAGACCTGATCGCCCCTGGAACGCCCATCCAGTTTGATATAGTGCTGCCTGCATCCGAGTTCCTGGACCAGAACAGAGCTGGAGGGAGGTCAGAAGATAGAGCATCCATTTCACGCACCAAACATAATGGACTGCTATCTACACCCAAGATTAAGGACTGAGCTTAGATTCAGTGAATCCAGTGGTAACTCACTACAAGGATTATGCTGCGTTAACAGTTGCTCTGGAAAAAAAGTCATTCCGCACCTCATAGTGGTACATAGCCATTGACTGCATGAAGCAATGAAAACGTTGGCATGGTGACAGCCTACCAATGAAGATGGATGACTATCAGAGAAGAAAAAACAGACATCTGGCTTATTCCGGTGTGGTTAATGACAAAAGTTGGTCAGATTGAACTCTTGACGGAGTATTTCACTTGCCACTGCGGTCTGAGGAAAGTTACTGCTTACGGTGGCAGAATTTTTCATTGCGGCTCCTGTTGGAAACAATGAAATATCTGGTTTGTCATTGTCTGACTACTGCAGAATTGTGAATGCAGCATTATATTTTAGCCCCGAACTGAGGTTGCATGTTTGGGAATCTGTGTTTGTTCATTGTTTTGAGAGTATCAGTCCTTAGTCATTCTGTTTACACAGGCATATTGTACATATTGGTCCGTGTACAATGCAAAATTAGAGTTCATCATGCATCGCCTAATTATTACTCATTCTGACGTGCTGGAGGGGTTAGACTTTTGCTGAAGTTTAATTTCTATTTTGTGGCTCTTCTAGACGCACAAACCCTTTTGGCGAGACAGAGGAGGAGAGCTCTTCAGGTGCTGATGGTGAGACATCGCAACTGCCTCTTTTTATTTCAGCTGTTCTTCATTTGTTGCTGATAGATAAGGTCACCAAAGGCCACATAGTGCCATAATGGAACTCAAAAGACCTCAGTTCAGCTGTGCTGTGCTGGCTCTGTGCTGGTTCTGTGCTGATGCTGCTCCCCTTGTGAAGACGTTTTAAATGCCATGCCATGTCTTGACAGCATTGCTGAATGTCGTGCCCCCTACTTCTCTGTGGTTGTGCAGACTCTTTGCTACAGCAGGTGTTCGCTGTGCGTTTTCTGGGCTCTATGGCTGTGCGCTCAGGCCACACCCAGGAAGTGATCTATGAGGCAATGAGGCAGGTGCTTGCAGCTCGAGCAATACACAACATCTTCAAGACCAGTGAGTCCCACCTGATGGTCTCCAGCAGCTGCCTCCGGTGAGTTCGGCGTGGAGAGCAAGTCTCATGTAGAGCCACTGTCAAACCTTAAATGTGTAATCAACATGGTAATGTACCAAAACCATAAAGACAGAAAACATGTATGTACTTTTATGTTCCAACAGCTTGATCGATCCTCAGACACAAGTCACTAAAATCAGTGTAAGTGAGACTCCCTCACACTTAAATGCCATTGAGGATAGATTGTATTTCTGAATTCTCCAAATCAGAGTCAGCACAAATGATCAAATCTAATATATTTCCTTCTTTCTCTTATTCTGTTCCTATCCTTCCCTTTATCAGTTCCAGCTGAAGGATGTTACTCAATTTGCAGCGCATCAAGAGAACAGCAGACTGATGGGCTTTGTAGTGGAGGGGAGAGACTGGAGTGAAGGAGCAGAGGAAGGACAGCCCTCCTTCAGCGCCTTCATCTTTGAGAGCAATACGGAAGGAGAAAAGGTAGATGTTCGTTTCCGTTCCACTGCACAACAAAAACCTGGACTGAGTTTAACAGAGTGAACATATAAATGATGACCATGAACAAAAAGAATATGAGGGTTTACTCTCATCGTTAAAAAAATGGTTGCACCCAGAAGATAAAGGTTACCAGGAACAATTAATGAAGATAAATTTAGATGGACATGGGCAGCATTTACTACACATACAGGTGTAGAGGTTCCTAATGGTGCCCTCTGATAAACCATCCCATGCAGCTTGAATATTCTCACACAGTTCCTGAAGATTTTACAGTAGGGGTGGAGGTGGAAAGACACCAGGGCCACAAAGCATTCATCTTGACCACAGTGCCTCCACCGAGACAAAAGCAGGACTCGTCACTGAAGATGACTCGCTACCATTCTGAGTCACTCCATGACCCCATTGCAGTCATGCAGCAGTCTGTCAATGGTACTGGCACTAACAATAGGTCTCACAGTGGTCATATTTACTAAATGTCTGCAATATTGGCTGTTGGGCTAGTCAGGTAACGCGATAAGGCCCACCCTTGCTTACACCACATGTACGGTCTCACAATTTTAAACCTACCCACTAAGTTTAATTCCTGTCGGTTGCTTCCCTCTAAGTGCAACTATTTTTTTTTCAATGATGAGTGTATATTAAGTTTGAACTAATTTGGTAAAATGGTCAAAGTAATAAATCTATACATACAACAGTTCACTTAGGGTTTTTTTTTGTACTTTCCATAGATCTGCTACACTATAAACCTGGGCAAGGAGATTACAGAAGCAAAGAAGGTAAAGTTTACATGCTTCCCTACAACAGACATAATAATAATAATAATAATATTAAATTTCTGTGACTATATTATTGATTTTACAATCCACCATTTTAACCCCCCCACCCTCCTGCATTAGGACCCAGAGGCTCTAGCTCAGCTGATGAAATCTATGCCTCTGACCAATGATGGGAAGTTCCTGTTGCTAGAGAGCGAGACGGGCGAGACAGCTAATGGAGGTGGACAAGAGGACCTGGAGTCTGAGGCTTGAGCATGCCACACCTGCGGTTAGATTCATCAGCCTTCATAAAGGAAGAGTGCTGATGCAGGCTAAGCTTTTACCTCTCACATCTTAAGGAACACAGTGGGAGGCGACCCTAGATCAGCACTCTGTAGTGTCAGATACTGACTCTGTGCTCTAATCCAATCCATAAGCCTGGATTCAACACACCAGTTTTGTTCTTAAATGGCAGTTAGAAGTGCTGAATAAAAGTTCATACCTAATGTGGAGTTTAGCGATTTGGGTATAGAGTAAATTTACATTTTACTTACTTTAGTTTGTGTCAAACAGAACACTTAGGCACTTGTACTGGAGAACACAGATCGTCTGTGAGATATACATCAAATCAGTAAGTTTATATATGAACCCTGCAAATTATTGCGGTTTGTTCTCACAGTGTGCCCTGATTATCAACTTGAATTGGCAGCTGATTAGCAGATGTGCATGTTTTTAACATGCCATTGGAAATAACTTCACCACAGATTGGGCCTTAAAGCAGCTTACACTCTATAGCTGTGCTTCTTCATTAGAGGTGATTGTTCAGGACAGCGTGGCAGTAAATGGTCTTACTGGCTGCCGTCCAGTCTTCAATCAGAACTGAGTTAAGTAGAGGGAAGGGGGGGCGGTTCTTAAGAGTGCTGAGGTCCTAGCTTTCAATAAGAGAAGAAGTTAAAGCTTGCACAGGATTAAACTGACCTCTCACATGACCTTTTCATTCAGTATCTCTCGGCTTATGCCTTGTACTAAGGAGCATGATTTAAAAGAATGCAGTTTATTTTATCATCGTAGTTTGGTTCAGTGTTTTTGGCTGCTGAGTTATTGAGAACATTTTTTTCCTGGAGAAAACTCTGACCTGTCTATTTAACAAGGCTTTTAGTTACGCTATATCTGCTAAATAAGTAGCAGTAAAAAGTAGCCTACGCAGATGTTTATCATCACTAGGCATCAGGGCATCGGTTTAAACCTTCCAGCTCAGCCAGACTTACTCTCTCAGTTTCCGCTGGTATAAAAATATGTAACCTATATTTTAAGCACAGAATGTAACTACACTTCCCAGCGTTGTCTCGCAAAACAGTGTTCCATAAGACTTTGGTTAATTGCACTAATGTAGGTAGATTGCAATTTTTAAGAACGAATTCATAATGGTACTGTAATATGAAATGATGACTAATACTGTACTGTAATCCAGAGAAATTCCATGCTGTGGGTGGTTATTATGCAGATGCTGACTGCATGTCTGCATTCCCAAATTCCAGGGCCGTTGGGTCAGCAGTGAAATGCAAGCTAATAAAGGGGAATTCCACCTATTTAAAAATCTGTATAACTTAGTGGTTGTATCGTAAACAAAGTCTTTGAGAGTGGTTTAAGATGAAGTGATTCATTAGCAGAGAAATGTACTGACTCAGTTTCCTTTACAGTGGTGTTTCTGGAAACCAGGATACTTAATGTTAACAACAAAGGAGCTATTTTATTTACCATCAAGAAACACGTCTTTTGAGTGTTTGTGTGATGATAGTAAAATAATGATTAAATAATAATAATGATGATACAGACCCATGTACAGATCTTCATGTATCCCATGAATGGATTAAAATGTTTTAAGACTGTACAAATGACTGTAGTCATAAGCATTTTGTGTAATACAGTTTTCCTCAGAGGTACATTAAACTCTACAGATGTCTGGTTCCCATCACCACCACTGTGAACAATTTAGGTCGGTAAGTTTCTCTAGAATAAAGCACTTCACACCAAACCACTCTAAATTACAATGTTGACATGAGAACCACGTGATTATGCAGAAATTAAATGTGAAATTATAAAAGGTGTCCTTTAAAATATGACACCCCCACCCCCATTGGTCTCCTATCCACTGTATGCATGTGTGTTTTGAGTGACAATTTGCTGCAAGACAGCTTCTTGACCAAAAGGATTTGCGAGTGGTTGAACCTGTGTGCTGAATTACTTTTTCTATAAACGAAGGAATAGCAGATGTACTTTACATTTCATCCCATGCATTCTCCTCAGGTCATTTAAGTTTAAACACCTTTTACATTCCTTTGCTCAAACAACCAATTTCAGAACACTAAAGAGGTGTTCATATTTCATCCACATTCATTTCTGTTAAAGTATTAGCTGCAGTGCTCTGTTTACAGTGAATGACATGCACGTTTAGGCTTAAAGTGCAGTTTACAATCAGACTTTATAGGGGTTTAAAATAGTCCAGAAACACTAGAAGTAACAGTAAGTTGATGTTACGATACGCAAGCTAATTCATTTACTATTAAATACAGACTTATTGCACAAAATGTCCCGGTTAAAAAACTCTGTGTTTAACTTTTCAATCTTCAGCTTAAGTAAGTAAAAAAATAATTCTGGTGTGAGTATGACAATGCAAACGTTTAAGATGAGAATATTATCTAGAGAATGTAGATCTGTCGGCTAATTTCAGGATTAAATCTTGTGGCACCCTGACTGTGCTGTTTCTCCTAAAGGGCTTGTTTCCCCTCTCCTAAATATTCCTTGTTTAATCTGCTTCTTTGGCTGAATGGAAAATGTGTGCCTATGAGCATCTGTTTTTTTTCCTGCTGTAATTTGCAATATATAAGGAAAATTAGTTTGCAGAATATACATGAGAACTGTGGGTTTTTTCTTTTTTTTCTTCAAACAATAATTATTGGCTTATGTAAGAATGGTGGCAGTTATATGCTTGAACCGAAAGCAAGCTGTTGAGAGAAGCTCAGTGGGTGGACAGGATCTGGCTTATTTTCAGTGTTGTTTATTGGAGCCTGGAGAAGACAAGAACAGACTGCAGTGCATGTAAACATGTCTGTTTCTTAATAACAGCATCTTTTGTTTTGTCTGCTGATAGACCGTACCATTGGGAGGTTAAAAAAATAGCAAATAATAGCGTCTGAAAAAACTCTCAGAGCAGAAGTACTTTTGGTGGAACACTTTCGTCGAGATTTGAATTGGAAATGTCTGTTGCCTGGAAGGCTTTGCACGTTTGTCCTTGTCTTTTCTTAAAAACGACTGTAATAACATCTTTAATAAAGCTATGTGACGATTTCTAATTCTCCTGAAAGTTTTCCTTATTGACTCATTTTCTATTTGCTCGTATTAACAAGAACAACGTGAAGTTCAGAATTTAATTTTAATTTACATGTAACACCACAGCAATCAGACATGGCTGTACCCAATGTAGGTTGACACTGATACTGATTTGGCAACTGCAGGGTAAGAAATTGCTCTGGAATATACAGTGGAGGGACAACAGTTGGCAAGCAGTCGTTTCAGAGCAAGAAACTGCGCAGAAATGAAACAGTAACTAGTGCTACCTTTGCAACTCACAGAAGCCACAAAATGTATTTAAGCAGCACCATGCGCTCACATTGCAGAACGTCTACAGTGCTGTTAAGCACATCATTTGCATATAGAGAGCCTTACTGATGTCAACACTGGAGCCAAAACAGCTAGAGGGAAAGCCCATTCCATCCATAATTTGTGCAGGCAGCCAGAAACGTGTCATGAGTCTTTGTAGTAGTTGTTGAAGTTGATGCGCAGCAGAAAGTCTTCTAAATGTGGTTGGTAGCCTTTGTCAACCAGCTTGGAGACCACTGCAGACACACAAACACCCACTGATTCAGCACAGACGTGTACTTTATACTGGACTTCAGATGTGTGCAGAACAGGCAAATCCCTCATTACCTTTATCTTTATTGTAAAACAAACAGATCTTAACTCACAGCAGAGGGGTGTGTCTGCTTACCTTTGAACAGAAAGCGTGAGTAGTATTTGAAAGTGTTGTAAGACTGCTGCATGGCGATGAAGCTGGGGTGTACCATCTCCCCCTGCTGGTTCTCCCAAGACTGTGCGATCAGCTGCCCCCTGAATTTCAGAATCAGACTGAAGATGCTGTGGATGATGTTCATAACTGGAGCAGCCTTCTCTGTCAGCAAAGCCCTGAAATGGAGCATGGACAGAAGAGGGTTTTTAAAGTAGCTTAAAGCAATACATTTTAAATGATCACCTCTGTGTAAGGATAGGGGATCAAAACAACAGCTTACAAGAATAATCAACTCATCCCCTAAAGGTGCTTCTGTAGACAAAAAAAAAAATTAAAAAAATGAAGAGCATGCACTTGTTTATTGAGCAGCTCAACCCCAAAGCTACAATACTGATTTGAAGAAATTTGACAATTGAGGCCGGAGTGTAAAGCATTACTAAAACAATCCAATTTCCTTAAAATCTGTATGGTGGCAACTTTATATCAGTGAAGCCCTTCCATGTACAGTATGAATCTCAGAGTGATGGGAAATTGATAAAAAGCTGACATGTATTACATTATAGATGCATAATAAGGCTTGTGTTCTGTACATGTGAATGTAGTGTGTGTGTGTGTGTGTGTGTGTGTGTGTGTGTGTGTGTGTGTGTGTGTGTGTGTGTGTGTGTGTGTAGTGTACTGTTCCTACCTGAAGATGGCCCTGTTGAGGTACTCTGCGTGAGTGTGGTGGATGGTGTCGAGGTCGCTAGGACTGCTGAGCTTTTGTGTGAACTCGCTCCAAGACACCTGAAGGATCTGGTTAGCGATGTATCCCTGAATCACCTTCACAAAGTGCTGCATCTCATGTCTATACAGCTGCAGCTGACGGAACTGCACTGACCGGCCTGCTCCCTTCACCAGAGCTGAGACAGAGTGAGAAAGAAAGGGAGCAAGGGAAAAGAATACACTCACAGCTTGGGCTACAGGGTCTTTTTTAAAAACACACACCCAGAACTTCTCAGCAAGTGAGAGCCTGTCCAAACATTTATTCACTAGAGACAAAATGAAAAATCTCACCAACAACTGTCAGCGCTACAATAGAGTCAACAGCAGTTTACAGATGCTCACCTGTACGCTTGAGATGAAACCAGACATCACTCAGAGACCAAACCATGTGTTTAAGCTGCAGCAGGAAGGAGAAAAGTCGGTTGTACTTATTCATACAGCTATCCGTTATTATTATATTCAACGGCCAATCCACCTAGAGGGAGAGAGGGAGGGAGGGAGAGACCGTTTATTGTTTAATAAAACAGACACAGTAACACACCTTAGCATATTGTGCTTATTTTCATAAAACCAGGTTAAACAGAAGAAAGAAAAGGGGTTTGTTCTTCTTCTATCATCCTGTTGCTTTTGTGGAGGAATAGGGAAGAGACATGTTAATGAAGAAAATGAGCACAGGAGCTGTATCTGTCTGACCTTGTAGCGGAGCTCGAGGCAGTTGAGAGAGTCAGGGGCGTGCGGGTGGAAAACCTCGGGCAGGTAGCGCAGCGCAAACGTGAAGTTAGCGGCCAGCTCACTGTCGCCATGGAGACTGTACTGCATGGCCTTGTTCAGAATGGAGTTCAACACCAGAGGAGTCAACAGCTCACCAGGGGTCTGGCCACTGCCCAGCTATAATGTGCGAGCACACACACACACACACACACACACACACACATATATATATACATAAACACAATACAAGAGTAACCTTTTCAAAAGTGCATGCATTTGACTGGTGCACTTATCAAGCACTACTCTTAGCTCTGCGCGGTCATAACTGTAACCGCTTGAAACAGAACAATTATCGCTCTCAGCAGCACTTTTGCTGCCACTGCATATCTGCTTAATGGAAACCTCACAAGTTCTATTACTGAAGTGAGCAAAGCGCAAGCAAATTTAAGCAGAAAGACACGGCATCCCGCGAGCTGCGCACATCGTTTCCCTTCCCAAGCTAATTCTCCAAAAAGGAGTTTGGCAGGCTGCCGGGCCACTGATGTTGCACTGCAGAAATTCTCACTTTCTCAAAGAGGCGGTCAGTGAGCGAGAGAGCAAACTCGCCGTCCTCCATCAGCAAGAAGTGCCTCAAAGCCTCAAAGTGCTTCTCCACTCTTAACTCCACAAAGAAGTAATCCACCACCGCCTTATTCACCATAGACAAACTGAAAGAGAAGGGGGGAGGGGAGAGGGAAAATTGCTCAGTACTCAAGAGCAAATGCATTTATTTTGGCACACAAAGCCCTCAAAGGAGAGGCTTGTCTATTTGCCCACCCCAAATACACACACACACACACACACACACACACACACACACACACACACACACACACACACACACACACACACACACACACACACACACACCTGTTCCTTCAGAGAGACCTCATGAAAAGCCTTCATTATTCCATTATATCCGTTATTACTTACTTTCACACATACCTGCAATAATTAACTTTAAAAAACTAAGCACTTACTATATATGACTCCTATAAAAGTGGAATTGCTGAAAAGTTATTCAGAATGATTTGACATAAAAAAGGTTCAATTGTAGAGTCTCTAATATCAGTGGTGCTGAGAGGAGCCAGGGATCACAATGTGTATCCAGTATACTGTATAGACTGTATACTGTATAGACCATCACAACATCTCTGCCTCGATAAGTTTCTCTAAATGACTGCTGACATCATTTCATAAGTAAAAAAAAGACAGTCTAGAAAAATATGTGCAATTCCTGTTCACCTAAACCAATACATGAAAAAAGTTAAGATGTCACGTCACACAACATCAGCAAACAAAAGTTTAATTTTGCTTCGCTTGATGCTTTTTATTACACTTACTGTGTGATAAGTGGGGTTGTGACTGAGTGTTTCATGAGCACAGGGAGGGGCATCATCTCACTGAGCTGGACCGCAGTGGAGTCTGTGGCGCAGTGCAGAGAGGGATCCACTGGCAGACCATTCGGACCACGCGTTACCTGCTGCAGGAGCTGTGCATCAGGGGCAGACACTGACCCCACACACACACACAGGGAGAGAAAGAGAGAAAAAAAATGGTTTCTGAGGGGAATACGCTACAGCAAATTTAAGAATCTGTGTATTTCACTTTCTCAGATTTTCCAAGCTCTACAAACTTTCCACCCCACCAAAATGGAAACACATAAACTCGAGATGTTGGCCACCTTGACAAGCTGATGTTAAAAGAGCAGCAGTGATGTGGCAGTCATTGGGGAGTGACATTATATTATCTAAGTTCATAATGTGCATGATGACCTGTGGAAAACTTTCGAATTCATCAAATCAAAAATGCAAGAGTGGTTTAGAAGCTGCTTTATACTAACAACCATTAGTCTACCAAATATTACAGTCATTAGATGCTACTCTTAGCAAACCCCTTATCCATTAAACCAACCAGGACAAAGAATATAAAAATATAGCCTTTAATGGCCAAACTGGACTTTTACCTTTCATATTTTTTTGTTTATACAGTAAATATTATATTATATATATCTTTTTTCCCCCATTTTGCATACTATATACAGTGCTGCTTTAAAAAATGACTTTAATTGCAGGGATTTGAATCTGGTACACATTTGCTAGCTGGTGTGTTCTGTTATGCCTCTTTACACAACAGGTGAACAGAATGCAAGATGGCCCGAGTTAATCACTGTCACAACAGCAGAGAGAAAATGATGCTAAACAACTGTTGTTTGAAACAGAGCATTAGCCAGCAGTCTGTTCCACTTCACTGCATGAAGTCATCACATACGATCACAAACATTTTTAATCTTCATCCATTTCCTCAGCCATTAACGACTGTTCAGTTTCGTCTTCATCTCACTTGTTTAAAGTGCTGCTATGGAGAGCACCTGTAAGGCAAATTCACTCACTCATTAGGCTGTAAGAATCCTCATACTGCTCGGCCTCGTACTGAGAGGCCAGGTTTAGGAGGTAATCATCCTCTGGGCTCTCTCCAGGGGACAAACCTAACCCCTGAGCCCAGGCAGCAAGGCCCTCATCCAGAGTAAACAGCTTAGTCGGGGGTGCTGCCATGAAGCCTGTGGAATAAAACCCCCAAAAGGGGGTGAGGGTTTATGATAATCATTAACTGCAGACCACACTCACAAACGGCTTAATCACATGGCTGATATAAACCAGTTGTACTGAATAATAGCAGAGGTCTGAGCATTTAGTCCGACTTCTTTTAAAACACACTGATTAGCTTGAACATAGTATAAATGTTCTTACCCTGGGTCTCTGTGGTCTCTTGTTCATCCTTTACTTCTGTGGTCATGTTTGATCTTGTCTGAAGGATTGCACCATATGAGCTACCAGGCAGGATGCCCTGTACCACACAGCCCATACCCAGTGTGGAGTCAGAAGAATGTCCATGAGCACTGCCTGGAAGAGGAGGGAGTCTAGGGGGCTCTGCACCTTTCACTACACAACCTACCCCCAGTGTTGAGTCTGATGAGTGTCCGTATGTGCTACCAGGCAGTGGGGATGGCAGTGGGTTTGAACCAGACACAATGCAACCAATCTTTAGTGTTGAGTCTGAGCTGTGACCATGGGTGTGTTTTGGATGGAGGCTAGGCTGTTCACTGCCTGAAACCACACACCCTATACCCAAACTAGATTCTGAGGAGTGACCGTAAGCACTGCCTGGCACAGGGTAATGGGTGGGTCCAGTCTCTGGTATCACACAGCCCACTTTGAGCGTGCTATCTGAAGAGTGGCCATGCTTGCACAATCGAGGACGAGAGGGAGCAACTTCTGAAACAAACTCACCAACTTTTATATGGGCATCAGAGGCATGGCCATGGATATTGGGAGATGGTGTTGGGGTAGATACCTCAGAAACAAGCTCACCAATCCTAATATGAGCATCAGAGGCATGGCCGTGGATATTAGGTAAGGGTAGAGGAGCTGTAACCTCAGAAACTAGCTGTCCAATTTTGATATGAGCATCAGAGGCGTGACCGTGTATATTAGGTAAGGGTAAAGGAGCTGTAACCTCAGACATTTGCTGCCCGATTTTGATATGAGCATCGGAGGCATGGCCATGGACATTAGGGGTAGGGGTAGGTGTGGTTACATCAGAAACAAGCTCACCAATCCTAATATGAGCATCAGAAGCATGGCCATACATATTAGGAGATGGAGTAGGTACGGTCACTTCTGAAACAAGTTGACCAATTTTAATATGAGCTTCTGAGGGATGGCCATGAACACTAGGGGTAGGGAGATGAGTGGTAAACTCATGGACAAGCTCATCAACCTTTGTATGGGCATCAGAAGCATGAAATTGGACAGAAGTGGTGGGAGGAAGACCGGTGGGAGGGGCACCTGAGTCTTGGCTGCAGACACTGATGAGAGGCAGCTCAGTTTGAGTTTCCTCAGCAGTCATGTGAGGGGGCTGAGCAAGCTGCTCGCTCTCTTTGGCCTTGTCTGCTGTGTCATCTGTTGCTTGTTTTGGCTCTAAATGAGCACTGCATGCTGAAGGCTCTTTCCCTTCTCCGTCCAAGTTCCTTTCTTTGGGTCCTTCGTCTGCCTCCTGTCTTTGGTTTACGGCCAGATTTTTCTGTTGTGCCTCTCCTGCTGGCTCTGCTTCAGTCAGGCTAGACTGTGACAGGACGCCTGGGTGTCTATGCCCTGAGGTGACACTGTTCTCCAGCTGAAGTGAGGTGAGTGAGGGAAGGCCATATTCACTTGCCCTGGGCTTTGCTGATGGCACCGGATTTTGGGCTTCAGACACATTTTTTCCAATCTCGGTGTGGGACAGAGAGGGGTGTGCAGGACGATGGTGTGGCTTAAGGTATTCAAGAGGGCTGTAGGGGGAGGAGAAGTCGTAGTCTGAATCCTGTAGAAGTGAAGTAGGGATTTTAGAGGATTGCGGAAGGTCAGAGCCAATGTCTTGCAGAGCCTGCGTTATAGCCTTACTGTCCGTGACAAGCAGCGGCTTAGGGAGGAAGTCTGTAATGTCTATCTCATCAGAAATCAGGACATCGGCAGCCTCAGTGGAGGAGGAGGGAGGAGCAAGTGGTGACAAGGTGGAGATAGGAGGCGGGATCTCCTCAGATCCCAGAGTGAGTTCCTGGGCCATACTTGGGGTTTTCGTCTGTGATTCAGAAGTGTGCTGTTCCTGCAGAGAGAGAAAGCATGGTACATTGGAACAGAGTCTGATACAAGTCTGATTGTGGCAGTCTGAGTTTTCCCTGCCTTAACAAACTCTGTATGGGCTATGTTAATTAGCTAATTTGTTGGATTAGATGTGTTGTAGTAATAAAATATGGAGGCTATTCAAGAACTAACATTAAAATCACTGTATTAAAGCAAGGTCATGCTTACAAACAGAATAGACAAATCAAACAAAATGTCCAGTGTCTCTCAAACCTGATCCTGTTGAGGTGGTGCCTGAGCAGGGCATTCTCGCCCTAAAGGATACTTCTTCAGTAAATCCTGGAAAGCAAACACAATCACAAAAACATCATCAACAGGCTGAAACATGTTGTCCTGTTTTCACGTTTATGATTTATGGACTACAGTTTCTTTTAGATACAAGCATAATTTCCTTGCTCAACTTGAGCAGGGAATGCTGCAAAACTGTGCTGGATCCTACAGGACCAGAATTGGATCTCTCTGCTTTACAAGTTTGACATCTGACCTGTATGGCTTGTTGGTCTTGCTGTAGAAAGCTCACTCTGGGCTCATCCAGCCTCATTCTCTGAACCTTCCACATAGCCCTCCGTTCTCTCTTGGCAGCCTCCTCAGACAGGCGACTGTACTGCGCTATTAGGTCCATGCTAAACACAAGCAGACAAACAGTCTCAGACTTGAGTGTTTTTTCTTTTTAATGCACCGACAGAATTATGTAAACTGAGAAAAGCATATAATCACAGTGAGATTGTAAAGCCAAGTTCCTGTCTGCCTTACCGTGCTCTGCGCTCCAGTTGCTCCTCAAGGGCCTGCAACCTCTGCTCTCGGTCTCTAAGCTCACGAGCAAAGCTGAAGTCATCCTCCTGCTCCTTCCTCCTGGCAGCACTGCGCCACTGGAAACACATAGTTGTCATACTTGCCATTACTTAACTAATAAGCACTCCTATACTCATACCAGTTAACTTATGTATTTGTAACAAGTGTATACAGACTCAAAGTCTCTAATACTACAGTGAAATTAAGGAAAACTGATTGAAACCTTCTAATCTGCAATTTTAAATGTAGAATTCACAGTCTCCCCTGAGAGTGAGGAGGCCTATATATCACAGCTGGAGGTGTGGTGTATTTGAAGTGGGCGCACTATGAATATTCCAAAGGCAGAATGCTACATAAACGTATTACTAACAAATAAAGGTAGCAAGAGTCACACAAAGACAAGGGGCTGCTAGAGTGACTTTTTTCTTTTTTGTGAAATTGTTTTTTATGTAGGCAACACAGGGAGAGATTGCCTAAATCACATTTAAAATGGCAAAAGTGAAAGAATAACATTTGGTATGAGTCAAAACACATTCAGAACGTGTTAATTTGTTGATATGCTGCTCATTAAGACAGATAGAAAAACATAAAACTCAAAAGGGAAAAAGAAGCAGGTGATTCGTTGGTGTAAACACCAGCTGTTAAACCGAAAAAAACAAAAAAAAAAAGTTTACTGTTTCAGTCAATTGCCATCCAAAAATGGTAAAACTGTGCAACAAGCAACAAACGACAAACTCCACAAACATATATGTTATATGCTAACATGTTAATATCAAGGTAATTACAAAGAAAGTCCCATTCTCATATAATCAGCATTGTCATGTACTGCATAATATGGAGGTGCACTTTTTTCTTCTTGACCATATACAACTATGCCCTTTACAGACAACTGGTCTGGCACACTCAAATATCATCACCTAAAATGTGCGCAAATTGCCCTGGTACACTGCTGTCACTTCCAAAGGGGAAAATATGGCGATCCTAATTGGTCAGAGGTCTCAGATAGAATAACTAAGCCCTGAGTAACAACCCTGCAGTCTGGCTGTTTGAGCAGCTGGTGTATCTAGCATATTACCATAATGCACAGAACACTACAGTACAGTGAGAAACAAAATATAGAAAACCAGAGCCTCCAGGCTTCTAAACATACATTGATGAGCAGTTCTCTAGTCACAGTATGTAATGCTTTCACTTATGATGTTTTTGAGTTATAAAGGCCTGAGTGCGGCAAATGACTATGGAAGATAGAATCTAGTTTCGTTAATGAGTAACAAACGCCATGACGAGCATGCTTTTTGTGCACACATGGTCTGCCTTTCTCTTTCATATCCTCATAAAGCAAAGCATTCACACTCTCCTGAAGCTCTGTGTGTGTCTCACCTCTTGGTCGAGCTCCAGCTGCTGTCTCAACTCCTCAAAGCGCTCTCTCTTTTTCGCCTCCTCTGCCAGACGCTGTGACACCTGCCGGCCTGCAGGGGGCAAGAGAGAGCACAGCAGGAGCTCAGCCACTAGCCCATTAATTCACATTTCTTTTCATTCCAGTTCATTCTCGGTTGTTTGGTCCCTGCTGCTTTTCTGCTTCATGTGATTATTAGTGCCTGATTTCTACCTGTGGAAAGTGTGTGCATGCTCGTGATTCAATAAGTGCAAAATCAGAAGCTGCTCTAAAGCTATAATTGTGCCTTTGGATTGGAATAAATGGTGCAGAGTTTTGAAAAGCAGAGTTTCAGGCTTTAGGTTTTTTTTGTGTGTGTGTGTGCTTGGTCAACCGTGACAGAACTGTGGAGCTCTTTCAGTAAATTAACTTCTGGGTAATACTACATTTTATGTTAGTAATAGTGTAGCCCAGGAGTCCCTTCAGAAGATGGCTCACATTTCAGTTCACAGCCATCATTTCCCATCTGCACTGTCTCATACTTTTGCCTGGGGTACAAAGATCCGACGGCATATTTCACCGGGAGAGCAAAATCAGTTATAACAACTGCCTATACCTCATTCTGCTGGAGAGTAGAAGAGATGAGGTGTTGTGATAAATATGATGCAGGTGACTTTTTCTGACCTCGGATGCTCTCCAGTGTCTTGGCTGCCGACTCTCTGACCTGATTGATGAGCTCTTGGCGTGCCAACTCTGTACGCAATGCCTAATACACAAGACAGAGAGAGATATATGCGATATGAGAGAGAGAGAGAGAGAGAGAGAAAGAGAGAAAGAGAGAGAGAGAGAGAGAGAGACAATGAGAGTCATAAAGAGAGCAGAGAACATTTCAGCCCTCTGGCTTACAATGTCCCGCATTTCTGCTGAAAATGTGTTAATGGATCATAGTCTTCATTTCTCCCGAAGCCATCATATCAATATTACTGAGAGCTTTAACAGTGAAGCAGTACATTTAGCCTCATCTTGAGCTGCCCAAACATCAACTTTAGGAGTGCAACAAACATAAACATGGCCTAGGAGAATATGAGAACATAAACCCTCACTTTAACGTATACAACTTCTAAAATGTGCTCAAACTCAGTATTACATATGGCTTCGGAAACAGGAAGTGTTAATCCTAAAGCTGCCACAGCAAGCATACGTGCAGTACCTGCTCCTCTCTGCTGACGGCACTGTGTTTAGCGATGGTCTCCATGCGGCCCCGGTATACAGCACAGTCTCTCTCAATCTCCTCCACCTCACGTAGAGAGAACGTTACTGCGATCCGTGGTACTGGCAACTCCGACCAGAAGATGTAGTGCTGTCAGACACTGCACTGTGAGTCTTTTAGGCTGGGGACTCTATACTATTTAATATGCATTCTAACAACACAGGTCATTCAAACAGTGCCTCAAATAATGTTTTACATCCGTAACTGGTCAACTGATATTCAAATCACTCTGCTTGAAAGTTACTCTGATATTAACTTTGATTGGCACTAGGGGAAGGTGATTTGGTAATACCACAAGACTTTAAGACACTTTTACAAAACATGATAAGCATCATCATATGGTAATATTTCCATTTTGTTGGGTTTGTTAAGTTGGAACAGACAGTCCAAGCTACACTATCAATAACTATAAATACTGATTCATATTCAAGGTTTTATATTCTGCACTGCTCTAGATCCAATTAAACAGGTGTACTTATGTACTGTATATTTATTTTTTTGTAATGAGAGATGCAGTTAAAAGCAGAGTGAGTGCTAATGCTAAACACAATATCAGCAGAGTTTATACTGTCACAGTCATAACGACCTCCACTAATTGGTACTACATTTACAGTAAAACTAAACAAGCTGCTTTTAAGCTTTGTCCCACGCTGGATCATATTTGTTGTTTTGTGCAATTAATAGAACCTCCTTCCTGCAGTCACATGCTCCTAAAACAGATTTTGGCTATAAATAGCTGACCTGGGGGCAGCAGATCTTGAGCAGGTTGATGGTCTTTCCACAGACGTAAACATCATTAGCGATGTGTCGGAGAAACACAGGCACACAGTCCTCCGCATCTCGTGAGATCAGAGTATAGCCCTGCACCCAGAAATGTTTATCTACGGAGAGACAGAGGGAGAGACAGTGCTGAGAATTGGTAATGGAATCCTAATGGATTCTCCATCTTTCATTCTTGCCAAACACTGAGAGTTGTAGGCATTTTGTGTCAGAGAGTTTTGTACATTAAAAATAATTATTTCACTGTCAAAACAACGAACGAAACCTTACAAGCTATTTACATTCACGCTGGTTTTATGGCAAGTGGGAACTGGGAATTTTCCAACTTCCAAGTAGGAAATATCCATTTTCATCTCATTCATAATTTCCACTTACAAAGTATGTTGCAATTTTGTGCCATCACCTCAACCTGTGAACACCCGTACAGGAAACAATGGTTTCTCCAAGATAGTCATGTGATTCTGTGGAATATCTGGAACTGTGTTCTCTACTATGTTAACTTGCAATGCACTGAAAAATTCCTGGTCGAGTGTGAAGTTGTGTGTGTTGGCAAGTTGTGTTTGCAAATAATGTCCCCCAGCAACCGAACAAGTGCAAGATTGAAGTGTTAGTTTTCCCTAATGTTAAGCAGGTGTAATTGTGTGAAGACTTTAAAGTGAGAAAAAAAAATCTGTGTAGAAAAGACAACAACATGACAGAGTTCCCAGGTGTCATTTTTGCAGCATAAGATGCTAACCTGTACACACTCACTCACCTCTGTAGCTGAGGTAGTCTTCATTCACCTGGATCATGAACTCTTTATACACATCTCTGAAGAATCCACTGTACACCCAGTCTGACACAAACCTACACACGGCAACAAAATACCCATTCAATACAGTGACTCTTTGCAAACGCCTGACAACAAATTGTCCTGGTTCAGCAGTTTCGCTATGAGAACAAACATTAAGTCATCTCTTTGTCGCAAAGTTTAGCATAGGTCAGAAAGGCATTCTGTGCACAGCCACAAACAAGTCTGCTCCTCTCGAACAAGTGTTCAGTAATGTGCCATCACAACAGCAAGAGCACGAAAGGCAGAGAATTCATAATGAACTCCAATCAATGTGTGGTCGTGTTTTGCATCGACATAAGGCGGTGCTACGCAGCTTTATAGCTATATGAAAATGCAGTGTGTGTATAATGAAGTCTAATCCAAATGTCATACACAAAAAGGGGCAAGTTACCAAGAAAGGATGGTGACAAAAGATTTCTTTAATAACTTCTGTATGTTTAAACTAAGAACGATGGCTTTGTCCAAGTGTATTTAGTGACCTTTCATGTCCTATGGAGGGCAGCTGTTAAATAATTAATGTGGCCGAGCCAGTGTTATCATTTAAGCCATGACTAATTCCGTTTTGCAAGGAGTTAAATAACCCACCACTTCAACCCCAGACCTTCCTAATGACTTGATTCACCACACACCATCTTGGCAATAATTTGGCTCAGTCTGAGCAAAATCAATAACTCTCTTGGAGTCGGTCTCAGCAGCACAGAAGAAAATAATTCAAAGTAAGACTGTGCATGAGAAATTTGTATTTTAGAATTCACTTAACTATTTAAGGATTAGGTCTTTAACTACCTCAACTTGAACCATGTCTGGAAAACTGTCCCTAAAGGTTTTCACGGTGTTTTTTTCGAAAAGACTGACTTGAAAGAAAAGCAATACAGAAGCAGCAACCGCAGCGTGCTCACAAACCGCCCCAAAGGAGCCTCTACATTATTGAAACAGAACACTGATCAAAAGATGTCAAAGTGCTATTGAGGTGAATTCCCAGGGTGACATTTAGACGCTGAGGACAGGAATGTCAGTTGAAGAAACATGGGGAGAGATAAAGAGAGAGAAAGAAAGTTGTTCTAACCGTGTGTAGGGCTCACAGCTGCTCTTCAGCAGAGACAGCAGTACAGGGTAGTTCTCATTACTGCAGTTACTCTGTGCTTCATTATACAGGTAGGAAAGAAGCTTTACACCCTGTAGGAAGAAAAAAACTAAATCTGTAAACAGCACTGCACCTCATACATGCAGTAATGACTGCACTTGCTCTGAACTACTCAAGCGTAGGTTACTTACCACTGGGAAGGTAGCCTGGCTTGCACCTGCAGCACCATCCACACAGCACAGCTCAGACAGATACCTAAGAAACACAGTGAGGGCATGAAACCTAAATACGCATCAGCTCTAAGTGGCTTTCCATTTATAACAATGGTTTTGTAGGATTCCAGAGATCTTAACCCAAGTTTTCAATAAATTAAATTTGAATCTTAACATTGCAGGGCTGTCACTGCTAATTACATTAGTTACTCAGTAAATGAGCAATATATCGGTTTCATTATGTAATAAAATTACCATTTAAAATGTTGCTTAACAAATGTTACATAGTACTCTGTAGCCCAGCATTAAAAGATCTGCAGGTACGTTTTTTGTCCATCACTGTTTTTTACTACAATAACCAGCATGCATTATGCAGATATATATACACTGCTATATAAAGGGAAGACTTAAACAACACAATATAACTCCAAGTAAATCAAACTTCTGTGAAATCAAACTGTCCACTTAGGAAGCAACACTGATTGACAATCAATTCCACAAGCTGTTGTGCACATGGAATAGACAACAGGTGGAAATTATTGGCAATTAGAAAGACCCACTCAATAAAGAAGTGGTTCTGCTGGTTCTGTCACTTTTGAATGTTGGAGGTTTCACACTCGTGGTAGCATGAGACAGACTCTACAACCCACACAAGTGGCTCAGGTAGTGCAGCTCATCCAGGATGGCACATCAATGCGAGCTGTGGCAGGAAGGTTTGCTGTGTCTGTCAGCATAGTGTCCAGAGCTTGGAGGTGCTACCAGGAGACAGGCCAGTACACCAGGAGACGTGGTGGAGGCCGTAGGAGGGCAACAACCCACCAGCAGGACAGCTACCTCTGCCTTTGTGCAAAGAGGAACAGGAGGAGCACTGCCAGAGCCCTGCAAAATGACCTTCAGCAGGCCACAAATGTGCATGTGTCTGCACAAATGGTTAGAAACCGACTCCATGAGGATGGTATGAGGGCCTGACATCCACAGATGGGGTTGTGCTCACAGCCCAACACCGTGCAGGACGCTTGGCATTTGCCAGAGAACACCAGGATTGGCAAATTCGCCACTGGCGCCCTGTGCTCCTCACAGATGAAAGCAGGTTTACACTGAGCACATGTGAAAGACATGACAGAGTCTGGAGACGCCGTGGAGAGCGATCTGCTGCCTGCAACGTCGTTCAGCAGGAACGAGCATGAGGGCCGCACAGCCTTCCATGTGCTCACCAGAGGTAGCCTGACTGCCATTAGATACCAAGATGAGATCCTCAGACCCCTTGTGAGACCATATGCTGGTGCGGTTGGCCCTGGGTTCCTCCTAATGCAGGACAATGCTAGACTTCATGTGGCTGGAGTGTGTCAGCAGTTCCTGCAGGATGAAGGCATTGAAGCTATGGACTGGCCCGCCCGTTCCCCAGACCTGAATCCGACTGAGCACATCTGGGACATCATGTCTCGCTCCATCCACCAACCACAGATTGTCCAGGAGCATGCCCAGGCGTTGTAGAGAGGTCATACAGGCACGTGGAGGCCACACACAATACTGAGCCTCATTTTCACTTGTTTTAAGGACATTACATCAAAGTTAGAGCAGCCTGTAGTGTGTGTGACTCCAAATCCAGGCCTCCATTGGTTAATAAATTTGATTTCCATTGATGATTTTTGTGTGATTTTGTTGTCAGCACATTCAACTTTGTACAGAACAAAGTATTCAATGAGAATATTTCATTCATTCAGATCTAGGATGTGTTATTTGAGTGTTCCCTTTATTATTTTGAGCAGTGTATATGAAAGACACATCACATCATTGAAATCAGGCGTTTCATTAAATTCATTTCAATAGTTTTGTGAAAGAATGTGCAGTTCTAAGAGTTCAATGAGTTTGTGGGTAATATCGTAATAGGATGCCACTGTTTCTTCCTGTATCTATGAGTTTCTTCCCTCATAGATATTCGACAATCTACTGTAAGTGGTCTTAGTGAAGTGGAAGCATAGAAACCACAGCAACTCAACAGACCACAAAAGAGGTATAGAGTGCTCAGACACGTAGGGCGTAAAAGTTGCCAACACTCTGCTCACTCAATAACTGCTTCAACTGTTAAGGCCAAACCTCTACTGGCCTTAACATAAGCACAAAAACTTCACAAAACTTTATGGCATAGGTTTTAAAGGCAGAGCATCTGCATGCTATTCTTACATCACCAAGCACAATGCCAAGCTTCGGATGGAGTGGTGTAAAGCACACCACCACTGAACTCCGTAATAGTGGAAACATGTTCTGCGGAGTGACAAATCTGGCAGCCTGACGGACGAGTCTGGGTTTAGTCAATGCCAGAATGTTACCTGCCTGACTGCACTGTGCTGACTGTAAAGACTAATGGAGGAGGGATAATGCTGTGGAGTTGTTTCAGTCGATGATCTCGACCCAGTGAAGGGAAATCTTATTTTCAACCTTGTCTGAACAGTTTGGGGAAAGCCCTTTTCTGTTCCAGCATGACTGCATCCCAGTGCGCAAAGCAAGGCCCCTAAAGGCGTGGTTGGGTGAGTGTGGTGTGGAAGAACTTGACTGACCTGGGATGTCAAATAGTCCTGTAGGTATAATGTGAAGGTGGATGCCCCAATACTATTGTTCATATAGCATATCATACAAACAGCAAACCCTGACAGATAACTATAAGATTATCTAGAGGCTAATGCCATGTTTAGCCGAGTCCTAAAATCTCTCACCTCTAATTAGAAACAAATAAAGAACAAATACATTCCTGCCTTCTTAGCCAGGAATTCTTACTGACAGTTGGTGTCCTAAGTGTACAATGTCAACACATCATCCATAGTAATGAAAGAAAGAACCATTCCGACTGTTAAATGAGATTTGCCTTAGATCTGTCCACATACTGTCAAAGTAATTGGTTAAACCTACATGTTTTTCTCACTTTGTAGTTCAAACATTCAGAGGCCAAATATGGCTCAAATTCAAGCTCTGACTTCCCACTTCTGTGTCAAATTGAATGCAGCATAATAAATTCTTCAGTTGGTGATAGAGCAAACTGATCATAAAACATTTTTGTTTGTTAAAAGTATAAAAATGCCCAACTTGAATTATCTACCCAAAGCACATGGTAATCTTTAAAGGTTTCCTTCTACAGAGATTCAACATTAGAAGTTTTTTTTTTTTTTTTTTAAACCATGAAATCTTGTTTTAAAGGCAAGCAGGCATGTATACAACAGATGCAGTACAGTGTGTGTTTTTCACTTTAGCTGATGTGCCCTTTTAAACTGAACCACAACAATGCATATCCTTTCAAAGATTCTAAGACTTTATAGGACAAAGATAAAACTATAAAGCCTTTGGTAAATTCCTACCTGAGCTGGCGTCCTAGCTTGCGGAAGTGGAAGCCGATGGTGAGGAGACTGAGTGAAGCAGGTGTGCTCAGTACACAGGCTCTGTAATAGTGCAGATAGCGTCTCAGACCTCCAGTGAAGGCCTAGTACACAAGCACACGCACACACACAAAAAGACAAATATACTGAGATTAGATTTCCCAGTTTACTTAAAAAGCCTTTGATACAAATTGGGATTAGGTGGAAAAGTGAAAAGCAGGAAACTCCAACTTGTCCTTGAAGCAAACCAAGGTTATAAATGCTGATTGGGAAGCCATTACCTGAAACACCAGGCCTTTCTTATCAGCAGTGCCCAGAGAGAAACGGCTCAGACGAAGGTAATGTGTGCCGTACTGCGCCAGCTCCCCTAACAGCCGCGACACACTCTCTGGGGACGTTCCCGACACACACACATCCGGACGCACATCAAACTGCACACTCGTCTGAAATAGAGTGGGCAGAAATAACAGATGGACATTAACTTAAAAAGTCCACAGTCACCTACATACAGACACAATTCTTTTTTCTATAATTATTTTTAAGGATGTAAGAACACAAACAGCATTTTCGAGAAAACATGCATGTGATTCCATTATACTCAGGAACAGAGTAAGGTTACCTCATTGAGGGGGAAAGTAGCAGAGGCCACCCCTATAAGCACATTAAGGAGGTCTTTAACTAACTGAGTTTGGCAGTCCAAAGGTAGAGGGAGTAGAGGAGAGGGAGTTTGAGAGGAGATCATGTTCCTCACTTCTCCCTCCCAGAGCCGATACAGCTGATCAAACGCCTCCCTGCCCGCCTCTGACAGATAGGGAGGCTCTTTCTGACCTGGGGGACTGGGGAGAAGCAGAAAGGAAGAGGAAGTCAGAGAGTCAGGTAAGGACAAAACAGACAAATATGCCTACACACTCTTCAAATAAAATAACAAGAAAAGGAATGTTAGAAAAAGAGATTTTTGAGTATGAAGAACCTACACAAATTTTTAAAAGACCTTTCACATAATGCTTAGGTACTCAGCAATGTGGGCATGTGGGAGGAGAAGCTTATGCTATGCATGCACCCACACTTTTGGGGTTTACTATTCAAAGGGCGACTTGGCATTTAATTTTTTTATTCATCAGTGCTCTGGGAATTCTCTACATTTATAACAAACAAAGTCCTGAAAATGTACATGATTCAGACTGTCAGAGTGACTTCAGAATGACAGCTTCGGTGACGGATCCCGCTTTTGTCTTGGTGGAGACAACCAACAAATCAGTGTGTGTAGACACTGTGGTCAGCGCCAAGATGAACAGCTTTCATGGTGTCACTCCACCTTTACCCTACCGCAAAACCTGCAGGAGCTGTGAGAATATTCAAACTGCATAGGATGGATCATCAGAGAATATCATTAGGAAACTCTACAACTCCATGCCGAGACATCTGTCTTAATGTCCCATTAGGCATGGCTGATGCCATACTGAGAGATACTACTGCAGCTCAGTAAGTATTGCCCATATCAGTTGAAATTTATCATGATTTACTGTTTCTGATAATCCTCCTTCCAACATTACAATCTGACACTTTGCAACTGTTTTGGGTCTTACCAGCCCACATTTTCCCAGCAACGACGCCTGCCAGGCACAAAAGTGCGCAGGGCCTCCCAGACATCAAGTTCAGGGCTAGGGCTGGGCTCGGACTGAGAGTCGGGCGTCATATTGGAGGCAGACTGGAACCCTTCATCCTCTGACTGATCCAAACACTGAGGAACCTGCACCCAAAAGACAGGAAAATGTGTTTTTTAAATCAATGTATTTATTTAGCGCAAGGGTCAGTCTCTATTTTTAATTGTCAGACTTTTAGACAAATTCATGTACCACTTTTTTCATCATCACAAATCAGCTTGATTGAAATCTGGGTGCAGAGTTGTGATGAGCAAAGACTATGTGCAAAAGAAAGTACCAAGAGAGAAACCCATATTCCTTAAGGTCACATCACAGAGAGTTTAAAATGTATTACCATTTAATTACTGTAGTCTTCACAGCCTACACTGGTTTGTTAGACATGTCCTAGACCTACATCCTGCTCACTTAACGGGTTATTTTCATTAATTTAGTATGAATTAAAACGCGCTAAATAACTAATGCAGAAATGAATCTGTCTGAGTTGGCAAATTCAGCCCTCACTGTCATACCCGAATATTTAGTCCAGTGACCTCTGCGTTGCTGGGCACAGGTGGCAGGTCCAGCCGGATGTCCATTTCTGATGTCCTTGAATGTTGCAGAGCTCCGAAAAGGGACAGCCGGGTTTCCCTCTCAAACCTCTCCTCCACCTCCATTCTCCTTCCCAGACCTGGCAGACCAGTCCCTGGTGGAGCGTCCATCAGGCTCAGTGTTCTACACACACCCCCAAATGCCCCCCACTCCTCTTCACACACCAGAGCCCAGGCCCTGCTCTCCAGCCTCTGCATCTCCTGGCTCAGGTAGCCCCCCAGAGGAGGCCTGCGGAGCACAGGTCGCTCTCGCCGCATATAGTCTCTGCTAAAGGAGGATGCTGGTGGAGGAACTGAACCGGCCAGCTGGACCAACAGTTCCAGGACAGAGTCCAGCTCAGCGAGACCAGATGACAGGGCCACCTCATGGATCTGTGCCAGGAGGGCTTCGAGTCTCTCCGCCTCTTCAGTGCGGCCAGAGACACGCAGGTCAAAGGAAATCATCAGCATTTTGTTATGGGGGGGTGTGTTGGCTAAAGCATTTGCTGCAGAGTTTGATTTGGAGGAGTTCTCCTGAAAGAGTTTGGATAACAGTGCGCCGTAGGCTCTTTTGCGGAGTGTGCGGCGAAACACCTCCCTTGAGGCGCAGCCTAAAGAGTGGCGTTTCCATGACACGCCAGATAGGCTGCAGTCGCACAGGGCCCCTAAAAGTTCTGTTATACTGTTGCTGCTGGCCCAAGTAGACATTTCAGATGAACCTCGGCTGCAGTACATGTCCTGGTCCTGAACTGATCTGTCCTGCAAGAGAAAACAAATACATCTTTAATGACCATCCTTACTACGCTTGTCACAATCATGAAATTGTAGACGACCACTAAATGACTACTATGTCCATTTCATCAACTTCACTTACCAGGGGCACTTTGTAGTTCTACAATTACAAAATGTGGTCAATTTGTTTCTCTAATGTTATCCCACCTTTACCCTGTTTAAAGGCTGCCCCACATGACACCCACAGAGCATGTATTATCATGCTCACCATCCTCAGCAGAACAGTGGTGTGAGTGTGTGCTGTGCTGGTAGGAACGGATCAGATAAATCAGCAAAATGCACCTATATGGTAAGTGGACCTGATAAAACAAGTTTAGATATATGAGGTAGGTGTATCTATTAAAATGCTCACTGAGTGCACATAGTACTGTTCTGAACAAGTGTCTGCAGTTACATAGTATTGTATGGTCAAGCACTTTTTCCCTCTTGTGACTTTAAAAAACAAAAAGCATGTTAGCAGCATCAGCTTTAGTTATACAGCAAACAATTAAACAAACATTATTCAGTACTGCACCCTAAACAAGTGTGCAGTATAGAGTATGTGGAAAGCCCTCCTAATTGTTGAGTTCAGGTGTTGTAGCCACACACACTGTTAGCAGGTATATTCAAGCACACGGTCATGCAATGTTCATGGACAAACACTGGCAGTAGAACAGATATAGTATAGCAGAACAGATCTGTAACTGTTCTTAGGATGCTAAAAGTCAGTCAGTGAACTGTCAGCCCAGTTACTTCTGCCTGGTCAACTGCGTTATGCTATCGTTGTGAAATGGAAGCAACTAGAAGCTATCTAGAACAGGGTGCTGAAGTGCACAGCACATACAAATTACCTGCCCCCTGTTACATCACTCACTTCAGAGGTGCATACTGCATCTGGAGATAACATCAGCACAAGTTTCAAGAGCCACACGAAATGGGTTTCCACGGCATAGCAGCCACACAAAAGCTTAAGACCATTACGTACTATGCCGTCAGCAGTGTCCACTGAAGTGGTGGAAAAAAGGCATGCCACCACTCAAAATGTGTTCTGTGAGGTGATGAAACACTGTCTGGCAGTCTGATAGACGAATCTGGGTTTGGCGGATGCCAGGTGAATGCTGGTGTTCACAGACTTCTAGTCATTTAGTGTAGCACAAAGTTAGAAATTAGAACACGCCTTCTTTTTTAAGATCAATCATAATACATCATGCATATTTTCATTCATTTGCCTCCACCCAAAACACTTTTACAACTCACCAACTTACCTAACTGAGGAAATTAACTAGAATCAGCTTAAATAACCACAGTAGGGTCAAATAAATGCGGTCAGGTAAGCGTGTGACAGCACTAACCTCCCCTTACATAGCCATCCAGTGAAAAATCATACATTTTTAAGTTATTACGTAGAAGAGTTTGGAATCGCCAAAGGGCCCACAACATGATATTATAACGAAGCTGTGATGTGGCAAGTATCCCAACTGTATATATCACAATTCCTGCAAATACAACCACCAGATTCTTCAGTCCTTCATATTCTAAAAGTCTAAATTACACACAGCTGAAGTCAGCTTAGTGTTCAGTAATTACATTTAGACATTTGAGGTGGGATTTAACAAAAACAATATCAAACTGGAAGTGGACCAGAAATGCTACCAGCATTAAAAGTACAGGTAGGATGTGCTAATTGCTAATCATCTTATCACAAAAACTAAGGCTGTAGGCAACTTCAGTCGAACTGGATTTGGTTGTTCAGTACAAAGACTCAACAAAGATCCATCGGGGTTTCAGTGGTGATTTCAACCACATAACCATAGTCAAAGGAAACAGAGTCATGAGAGCATATTTTTGAGCGTATCATAAATGATCTAACCTGCAGCCAGTTTTAATTATTGACCATGTCAGGGTACCGCATAGACTGTATAATGATGAAACAGGCAGCACCTATTATTAGCACATGTATTTCTCTTTAAACACTGAAAATTACAGTTTTACATAAATTCCACAGCTTTTTTCCTCTAAAACTTAATTCTTTCTCTCGAAACATTAAATAATCTTGAAATCTAAATGAAATTAAAATTGAATGAAAACTGAATGAAAATTTAACAATGAATGAAATTATTAAAGATTAGAATCATTTTATAGGTTATAATAAAAACAGCAATGAATGAAAATGCATTGAATCAAAGATTAGAATCATTTTATAGGTTATAATAAAAACAGCAGGTCTGCAAATGTTAAAATTCACTGCATGGTCCGCTGTGAATCAACAATTTAAACACTAAACCTCAGATAGTAACAGAACAACCGAACCTGCTGCATTGCCTGCGAGTTCTTCAAAAGACTGAAAGGCCACCAGACCTTAGACTCTTTCTGAGAGGTTACAGCCAGCGCTGTTTAGGGGTTTGTTATTTAGCCAACAGCCAGATAGCCTGCTAGACTATGAAAATATGTTTATGATTCTCCTCCTACAGAATTCCTCACGGATCAGTGTTCGTTTATTGTAAGATTACGTCTGTTTTGTCCTGCTATTATACAGTAACACACACTGACTGAATAAAGACTCCAGTCGACTGTTTGGGTCTGAGACTGATGTCTCAACTCACTGAATTTCAGGAGGCAGCCCTAAAATCATTCAAACACGGCTGAAAATATCGGTTTCATTCTGGTGTCTAGAGTTGTCTCTCTTAAATTCTAGGTGTCTTTGTTTTGACCTCAGGTGATGCCGCAGATGATGGCTGGGCTTGTTGGTCTGATGTCTTCATATTCAGTAACCTCACCTGACTTTCACTACCAGCACCATACGAATCAGCACTATGAGCAACACCCGCACTAGCAATGCTCAGATAAACAGCCCGTATAAAGCAGGACCTTCGGTTTTGAGTCTGAGACATCAATATGTAAAGACGTCTGATGTGGTTTAAAACTCCAATCCGACTTGGCAGACTTTTGAATCAATATATTAGGCTTTAGAGGGAAACTCTTTCAGTAGTTGGACTTAGTAATGAAAATTCTCTAAGTTTTTACAAACACAGCTTTAAATATTACATACTAACGTGTGTTTTTAAAAAGGGAGCAGCATGGACTTTAACATAACTTCATATTTACCACAGACCATCAGAAAGCTGTCTCCTACGAATGAGGAACTGAAGGACTCGGAGAACACAAGACTGACCACCTGAAAAGGTTCATCTCTTAAACGGAGTCTGTACAGAGCACACTGGCTCAGTTGGGGCCTCAGATAACCGATAGCGGCTGTGCTGTACCTACTGTATATCCTAGTGTGAGTAAACATGGCGGGAAATAACAACATCACCGGTCCTTTGCCCCCCGAGAGTGAAGAGCTCCTCGTTAGTCTACCGTTAGTCTGGTTTGACTCTCGTTAGACTGTTTGTTCTGGTTTCTAGGCTATCTTGGCCCAAATACATTTGACCTGCCTAGTGTCTACTTAGTTAGCCATGGGCGCCTACATGGACATGTTAGCATTACAGGCCTGTTCAGTTTGTAATAACCCGGGCAGTGTGGTATGAGGGGGGCTGTATGTGGAGAACTCGTCTTGTGAGTGACCGCTCTCTGTGCTCACCAGACCTGTCCGACTTTGTTTTGGGCAGCAGCGGCGGCGGCAACAGCATCCCTCTCCCTCCTGTCCGTCTCACTGTAGCTCCAAGAGCTCCGACTGCACCGCTGCAGAAGTGACAGCACCGCTCATCATTATCTACCGATAACTAACTAGTCATATACAGCTGCTTATCCGCTGAAGTCAGCACTGTAAACATTTCACCCGCTCTGCTGTTTCCTCCATGTTTCCTCCGCGACCGCGCTAGTTTTCAAAGTCCCTCCCTCACCCAAACCTGATTCGGTGAAATTCACTGTGTTCAGCTGTGATTGGACAACACTGAGTTTACTCTGCTGTGATCACTTCCGGTAAGAAAGCGCGCCAACTAGCGAAAAATTCAGGAACAATCAGTGATTTCCAATAATTATAACCATAAGAAATAAAACAAAATAGTAATAATAACTTTTATTATTATTATTATTATTATTATTATTTTTTTTATTATTATTAATATTATTATTAATATTATTATGACTATTATTATTATTATTGTTGTTGTTGTTGTTGTTGTTGTTATTATTATGTGGTTAACTGCTATTAACAGACCATTGTTAATGCATTCATTTCTTATTCATGCATTATGATGTTATATGGTGTTCTTACTGACAAAAATATTTTTATTTATTTATTTATTGCCCAGAAAAATGTAATTAAAGAATTTGGTGCACAGTAATTCGTTATGGTTGTTGCTGTTGTTGTTTTCTTTTATTTTATTAAGATATAAATATTGAAAAGGCTATTTTTTAAAGTACCTAACACATATTACTGTCACTGTCACCAAATTCAGTTTCAGCTTGAGGGAAGCACTGTTCTTATGCACCAAAATTGATATCAGGTACAATACTGGACTAGGCCCTGGTGACAAATAAGGGAAAGAAAAAGAAAAAAACAGAAAAAATGTGTGTGTATGTGTGTGTGTGAGAGAAAGAGAGAGAGAGAGAGGGGGGGGGGGGGGAGAAAAAGAAAGAAAACGAGAGAGAGAGAGGCAGAGGTGAAGAAAGAGAAAGAGAAGCGAGAGAATGAAAAGGAAAGAGAAAAAAAGAGAAAATTAGTGGGTTTGTGTGTGTGTAAGAAAGAGAGAGAGAGAGAGAGAGAGAGAGGGAGAGAGAGAGAGAGAGAGAGAGAGAGAGAGAGAGAGAGATGTGCTGTCGGAGTGAAGTCAGTGTACAAGCTGGCTTCAAACACACTCACACACCTATGGGACGCGGCGGCGCATTAAACACACCTGCAGCATCTGTTTGTGGTCAACCAATGTAATATTAATCACGACAACTGTCACGCTGCCTTTTCTGCTTTTCTAGTTTAATTAAAGTCTGTGCTGCTGCTTGTAGCACGCGTGTGGGCCTGGGCTGCCTTTAAGGAAAACTCAGTAAGACTGAATCTGATCAGAATGACGTATCAGAGCTTAAACCTGTCTGCAGGTTAAACCACACGCACGTTTACCTGCTGAGTTTGAGTGCTCTGTGAGTGACGCCTCTCAGTGAGAGGAGAACGGCGAAGGTGTTTAAGTCATTATGCGCTCAGTATGAGGAAGGTTAGTTATTTCTGAGATGTCTTTGTACTGTATTTATATATTTATTTGATTGGATCAATTGAGCAGCCATGTGAAGATGATAGACAGCGTGAAAGGATGATGAAGTGAGGATTGGCAGTATCACTCTTCCTCCTTCATACAGCAGTGGGATAAAGTCAGAGACAGTGACCCCTTTCAGTCATTTGATTTCCAGTTGAGCCTAGGTTATTATTTTTCAGCGTCAGTAGAAGGCATTTAGAAAGAAAATCACACAGAAACGGCTAAATATAAAAACCCTTCAGAACTTCCGCCTGTTGCTAAATTACAGATTCTGTTCTTTTCAGGAGACTGGCTTTCAGTTTCAAGAAATCTGCAGGGACAGACAGATTCATAAAGGTTTATGTTGTGTATAGGCCTGTAATAACTATTACATAATCGTCTAATCTATTTGTTTCCATTTTAGATGAGCACAGTGATTTAAACTGACTGTACTTTTCTATAGCTGTTGGACTTGACAGTCATATTGTGCTACAACAAGCTAAATGTGAATTGTGCAGGTGGGACCGATGCACATGACGAAATGGAAACCATAGAACGTAGTAACTGCCTTCTTAAAGACACAGCCTCTAACCTGGTGCATTCACATCACTCTTGCTGAGTACTGTTTGTTTATGCAGCTAATTCTATCACTTTACTGTCTGCTCGCTGAATAAGCGTTTTTAATATATTGCACTCTGATGAATAACCTTCACTCTGTGTACTGTACAGCATTTGTGTGAGTGTGAGTATGTGCCCAACAGTGTAGTGCGTCATGTGAAAAGCCACCCACTGTTAGCTGTTGGCTAGGAAGATGACTAATCTTTCTTGGCCACTTCAGGCTTAGTTGCTTACAATGAGCAAGAAAAGACGAGTGGATCGTTAATCGTAATTATTTATGAGACTATTAATCATCAGCTAAAATTTCATGGTCATGACAAGATGGCCGCATTTTCTGCCTCCCATGAAGCAATCCTGATGATCAATCCCCCTATTCTCAGTAACAGCTTTTTAACAGCTGCACATGCCGACCTAGCACACGAACCCTCTGGAACGAGCTGGTTTTCTGCTATGATTCCTATCTGAATGTGATCTGATTGTTATTTCAGCCACACTTCTAGAAAAACATGAGCCTACTAGACTATTTAACAGCTGTACTTTCCTTGTCTTATAATGAACACACAGAGTAACCTTCATAATGCAGGATAGAAATAGTAAGTGAACCTCTGTGTTAATGACTTCTCCAAGAGCTGATTGGCAAAAGGTGTTCCGGTTAAGGAAGTAGAGGTTGGAGGTGTGGATTTCACACATGCTTCGCCTGTTAAACAAAAGAAGCACACGAAGCTTGTACGCGATCAGAACACATCTAATTAATATTAATCAGGGCAGAAATCTTTCAGTCCTATAGCACTAAGAGCTCCCCTCTCACACTGGACCAATGGACAGACGCCAGTAAGGCAGCTATGGTGAGTTTGGGAAGTTGTTTGCTGGTGGAGTATTGGGAACAGCTTTTAATGGGAGGATACAGGTTTGATTCATTTGCTTACTGACTGGAAGGATGAGGAGTTAAAGCAGCAGGATAAAAAGAATGATACAACACTGACGACATATAGTGTTATCTAGTAGTGGTTTATGGCCACTGGAAATGAAATATAAAGGAGTGGTGTTCTGCGCAGTATAGTACATACATAAAGCAATTAACTTCCACGCACTATCAAAGTTCTTTTGAAGGCCTTTAACTGTGAGATTGCCACATTCTTCTAATTATAAGCTGCTATCACATGATCAGATTAGAAGCTAGATTTCTGACACCAGATGTCTGTCTACAATGTGACACCCAGGGGATTCTGAGTAACAGAACGCAATTATTCAGGCCCTTGAAGATTTCCCTTTTTTCCCTCTTCACTTTTGTTGGGGTATGGTGGGTGTATATCTTATGTTGTATCGCTCTGTTGGTTTCATGGGAGTCAGCCTTCTCTTTGATATTTCTCTCATCTGCTCCAAGGTTTGTTAGAGAACGAAGCACCAGGCAATGCCTTCTTTCATCTTTTTTAGAGTTATTTATTTATTTCCTTGGTATTCCAGTGATTTAATTAATTTCTCTTTAGACAAACTTTTCTGGGCCCTCGCTGGGGGTCTCACACTTGGGTACCACCCAATTGTTTATTCTCCACAGATGCAGATTCTCTTCATTTTACCAACCTAATAAATATAACATCCTGACTCGAATTTCTAATGCAGCACTGGTGGCTTACAGTGGTAGCAGGAGTATCCGCACATTCTATACTTCATAGGACTGCATACATTTACATACACACTGAGCTGTTGTGTACATAATCAAAACTGGAATTTGAAGCAAGACACAACAGGCGTATATGACGATTCTGGTTCCGTCAATCAAATTTATCACATTTTTGAATAAACTGCATCTACAATATAACCAAACTCAACAGATAACTATTTTTGGAAAAAACGGCTTAGAGAAAATAGTCAAGGACACCAGTCATCCAACAATGGACTGTTTTCTCTGTTGCCCTCCGAAAAGCGTTTTCATGCTTTAAAAACCAAGACAGAGAGAATGAGAAAGAGTTTCTTTCCACATGCTATTCGGACTCTAAACAAAAATAGTAACTAGGCCTAATCTTTTGCACTACCTATGTTCAACTTTGCACAACTAGACTGTAGTCACTTTAAACTGTAGTCACTTTACAGACACATACAGTCACTTTACAGACACATACAGTCACTTTACAGACACATACAACTTAATAGCTCATATGATACATGACACTTTTTATTGTTCTAAACTCTACTTTATACCTTTATTTACTTTTACATTTTCTACTCTTTTATATTTTACTCTATTTCATTTTCTTATCTAATAATATGTGGCTGGGCAGTCATAAAAGCATTTCACTGCCGGTTGTACCATGTATGACTATGTATGTGACAAATAAACCTTGATTTGATTTTGTTTTGTGAACTGAACAGGGACAGTCACGATTATTACGTAATCACCTGAGCTGACTGCGATTATTTTCCACAGTTGTTACATTTCACGGCCCTATGTTTATCCCACAATAAACAGAATGTGAATTGAGTTTGTTGCATCATGGGTCTTAGGAAACAACTTTTGATACAACCTATAAAGGGTGGCCATGATTAACGTTGTTTATTTAAGCTTGAGCTGTTACTATCGTCAGTTGGAAGTATTGACCTGTACGAAGAAGTGAGATGGCTAAACAAACTGCTCTGGCTTGTACTTTTAATAGTTTTTAATAACACAATAAACCACAAGACAATTAAATTGTTAATCGTTATTTGTGATGACAGTTCACTATCAGCTAAAACTTCATGATCATGACTAGCGTATTAGCAACTTGAATGATTAGCGTTGCATCACATGGCTAAATCATGTCATGTCATTTATCACTAAAAAGCTGTTCTCCTGTAGAGTGGAAATACTCACTCGTCTTCTAAACCGCTTTATTCCTCTGGACCGCGGGAGAGTCGAAATACTGTAGATCATCCAAATATGTCCATTTTCATTTGTTTCCATTAGAATGACACCATTCAATCTCAATGGATAATGCACATCCACCTTTTTCAGCTTGTCTTTGTATTCAGAATAAAGCTCATCTTTTAGAAACCTGTTCGGGAGGTTACTGCAGAGGGACTTTCTAAAATACTGTCCACAGCTAGATTATTACCAGACTCCATATGACACGATGTATGTATTCTGTAAAATACTTTCTCTGGAGATTCACAATGAAATGAGCATTTCAGTTCTAACATCTTTCAGTTCTTAGATGTGCTAATGGATGCATTATTTATGTAGATTTCACCTCATTTGCATATATAAAAGGCCTTTTTTGTGGAACTTCCAAAACAAACAATATTTGTAAGAATCAACTGCCAAATATTCATTCTGATATCTACTGCTTACAAAAAATGACCCGATCCTCCCGAAGTGGCTCACCTCAGCTGGATGAGATTGTAATAAATTGGAGGTGGCACATTTCCTATAATGTAACGTGGGCAGTTTGAAAGCTTATTAGAGGTAAGCAGTGACAATGTGCATCCGAAAACCCCTACAAGCAAATATAGAAAACCCCAGAGTGACAGTTTCTGATGACATCTTAATAAGAAAATGAACCCATTCACAGGTCACATGACAGCCTGATGGCAACCGGAGCGCCTCGAAGACTGCGAAGGTGGCAAATGTTTGTTCAGTGAGAAAGGGATGAGAGCAAGAGGCAATGAAATGGAAGTGTCTCTTTATTGACGTGAGGGAGCAAGATGCCTTGCCACCCCCACTGAGTGGCGAGCACTTCAGTACAAACAGATTAGGCATGTAAGAGCTGATCCGAGTGGCCAGGGCTGGAAAAGCCATGGCTATTCTATAGTCTCCCGCCTTTACTGTACCTTATACAGTCCCAGCTATCTTACTTCACTACACATTCACAAGAGGGGAGAAAAAAAACAAAACAAAACAAAAAAATCTTGAATAACACCACAATATACTTGCATTTCTTTTCCTGGACTTCAAAATGCATAGGATTATTACACAAGAAATACAGTGTTGACAGATTCTCTTCTTCTTTAATACAAAGGCATATATTATTATAAGGACATGAAGGAATAAAAAAAACTGCACAGCAGTAAGAAGGTCATTGTCGATTATAGATATATTTCATACATACTATGGAATAGCATAAAAATGATAACTCTAAGAGGGATATAACACAATAGCGGGACACACTAGCGCTAGTCAACACTTCTGTTGTACATCCTCCTCTTGAATAATCAGGAATAAAAGCAAAATGGCAGATGCTTTATTGTGGGGGGGGGGATGGTTTTACATTCACCACGGCTTAGTGTAGCTCAGAGCTTGTTCCCAAAATGACGTCTAAAAGTGCACACGCACGCACACATACACGCACAAACCACGGACGCCCAAAAGATATGCACGTTAGAAAAACTGCCTCGTCCTCCCTTTAATCTGATCAACCTAATTGGCACATTGTGGCTACAGCACAAATGATCCTAGCATGACGACTGCACTTACTCACGATCAACACCACAGCTGCAAAGACACTGCAAGCACCCTAGCTCTACAACTTTGCCATGTTGCCACTCGATATCATCGATATAATTAACGATAGTAGTAACACTTAATATCATTAAGGCACGTTCTGGTGAAAGAAAGGCTAAAGAAGCTTTACATCGAGCTGTAGGGGCTTGGGTCGCTGCTTTCCCAATTCAAACGGAGAAAAAGAGGAATATTGTGGGCATATTTAAAAGCACGGTGTCAGCAGCTTGCATGCAATTAAGATCAAACGCGTCTCCCGCTGGTTTCATTAAAGCAGAGGGGAATTGAGTGGGCAGTGCCAACCGCCGCAAGGCTTCTTCATACTGCTCGGCGACAGAGAGACCATGAGCAGACCACCGTTGCTTTAAGGAGGAATCCCATCATTCGAAGGCCAGAATCCAGCCATCTGGCAGTCAAATCAAGGGCAGCTCAAGCCCTGAGAGATAGAGCTCAAGAAGAGGCTCAAAAAAGGATTCGTGGTGATCTAGGACCAGTTTTTTTTTTCCTGACCCATATCCTAACCTCATTCGCTACAAGAGAGCAAAAGAGCTACTTTTGGATCGACAGCGAAAAAGCAATATTCACCAGCTTCAAAAAGGCTTCCTAAACACCTACATTACTCTAAACCGAGAAGGATTGCTGTGTATTGCAGTATTTGGTACATACATTATGAAGTCTAGTAGTATGGACACAAACATTGAACAAAAAGCAAAAAAGTGAAATAAAAAAGGACAGCAGGTTTTACAAACTGGACACGCTCCACAATATTGTAACTGTAACGCAGTTCAGTTCAGAAGTACCATATCGTTTTAGCTGTTTAGTACCAAAGCAGCTGCTTACCTAAGAGTGCTTTTCTCGCTCACTAACATCTTAAATGCTACCCACACATCTGGAAACATCCATCTGAATACATGTTGCAGTATGAAGGGTTATTCAGTGCTTAAAGCTGCCATCAGAGCTTTTGTTAATCAAAGGAGCTTATCAGTTAATAAAGGGTCCTCAAAAAACACCAGTGAGGATGCACACTGAGCTCAACAGAGCTTTTGAAAAATGTGCGACCGACTGAGTCTCCTGCTGGACAAAAACCCAAGTAGGCAGCTTTAAGATAATAGGACAACTTCCTGTTAAAGGGCCCATATCCTGTATTTCTGTGGTATTAAATTTTTTTCAATCCAGTTACGACATTTGCATGGTTTTATGTACTAGATAAACAGTCATAGCCATTTTCCAGCCTATTACTATCCCTTCACTATCACTACTGTGCCTTTAGGACTGCTGTTTGTAAATGAGCTCTGTTCTGACTGGCTGACTGTGCTGTATTGTGCTTTATTCAAAAAGCAGTTCAAGCTGAATCACTCCTTCAGCATGAGTTAAACTGCTGTAGGTGGATAATAGTAAATGTGCTGGTTTTTATGACTTTGATTAAAAACGGGCAGCTACAGTTTCTACATATGGACTGTATGAGCTGAGGAGTGAACGATACAGTTTAAAACTCTAGAACTAATATTGTGTGCTACATCTTTTCGAACAAATCGCAATGGAAATTCTACATGATAAAGATATGGGCCCTTTAAAGTCACATTCCATTCGGGTGTACTGTACCTTTTCCCGTAGCTTGCTGTGATCATCTATGAAATGATTTGTCGTCAACATTACGTTTTGGTACCATGAACCATAAAATATAACCATCCATTTAGATATGTAAAACATGATCATAAGTAAGCTTTCCATTGCACAATACAATAGCAACCATATTTGTGAAAAGAATTATAACAAAAGCTTGTACAAATTAATAAACTTTCTCAAGACAGAAATCTATGTATAAAAATGGCATGCCTTGTATTAACAGACGCTGTTTTGTTGTTGTGGTTTTCTTTTAGTTGAAATGCTATTGGCTAAACAGAATCTCTTTGTGCTCAAGTTGGTCCATGTTGTTATGGTGAGTTAAGAGCATGTAAAGGAAATGTGCTATTAATCATGTTATTGGCTTTTCCAGTGTTTCTTCTGATGGAAGCTGATCCCATCAGACCAGCAGGTCCACACAGAGAATCAATAGAAAAATATAATCACCGCCTGCTGAAAAACCACCCTCCTTCCTCCCAGGCAGGGTCCATCAGATGTTGTTTGGTTGGACAATACATAAGTTATGACCCCGAAGTGAGCTTACAGTAAAACAAACACGCTCACACACGTACACACACACGCTCGCACACACATTACAGGGTCATAGAGATGAGTGGGCAACTCCCTTTGGGTCAGAATTTAGGCATCCTGTGTTTGAGCAACTAGCAGTCAGGAGTCAGTTCACACTCACCCACAGAAACGCACACACACACACACACTCACACTCACACACACGTACACCCACCCCAACAGATCCCACAACATATACACAGAGGCTTTATAAACACAATCAACACAAGGCTGTCCATTTAAAAAGTTATTTTCTCCTTATAAAGCTTTCCGCATAAAGACTGCACAATAAAAAAAATATATAATACAATTCTTAAAACCTTTTTTTCTCTACACAGGAAGAAATTGAACATCTGATTATAGTTATAATGCTAATTACACTCCGAGGGCTTCATTCATTAAATTGTTCTTTTTTTCCCCTTTCTTGTATCCTCTTTTCCTACCCCAGAGACTTGAGCCCAACAGGACCTCTGGCAGTTTGATTCCATTCCAGCCTTTTCCTTTCTCACTCTCTTTCTCTCTGTCTGTTTCTCTCCCTATCTCTGTGCGGCAGGGTTACAGATCTGTCACTTTGTTCTCAAGCGCAGCAGCGACCTGCTGGAGTCGCAGAGTCAGCTGCTTACTCTGCGCTGCAGGGTCCTCATCCAGAGACAGGACGATCTAGGACAGGAAGAGAAAAAGAGATGAATGAGTCAGTTTACGGGAAAAGGTGCTATATTACACTACCTGCACAGTAAAGATGTAAAAAAGGTATGCTTTCCTACATTTCCTGTGTATTAGGTAAACGGTAGACTGTGAAAACTGTACTGGAGGAAGGTCGTAAATGCGACAGCAGTACAGTACAGTGTGGTAACGTTACAAACCTGTGATCATGTATTTTATCATCATTTCTGTTGCTAAGCAAACTATACTGTACACATGCTGAATATGGTTACGCTCTTAGCTGAGGTACCAAGTGTACTGATCCGGACATATGGGTGGAGCTAGAATAATGTAGACCACTGATTGGTCCAACACAGTCATCACATACGTGGCCGGTTATGTCAGGCCACAGCCTAAATAAATAAATAAATAAATATCTATTTACGTACGTCAGTAAGTAAGTAAATAAATAAAAATGCTAGCAAACCTGCCGGAATGACTGTCTGTGACTCTCATGTAAATGAAATGGTGTTGCTTGTGTTTACAGTTAACCATGTTAATCACAGACCACGACTTATTTCATGGCTCCATTGTGTGATAGGGAACAGATACAGGTACTTGACGTGAGTAGGAATAATTCTGAATTGGGATTTGTGACCATAGGAGGCTGTCCTGAACTGCCAAGGGGAAACATGCATCTTGAGAGTACTGTGTTCAATGACGCATGATTTAAACAAAATGCAATAACTGCCATTATTTCCTTATAGCTATTTATATGCTATAGCAGTATGTGTGTACATTCCAGTAATTGATTTCATGTGTTTATCTGATCAAAAGTTTGGTGGAGTCACAACTATTTACTAGACTCCCTGTGCACACCAATAACAGGATGCTACAATATCATGCATGTTGAGCATTGTGAAACATTATTTTGTATCATTTTCATAATTTACTTTTGTTGTTTGGTTATTTGAAGATCCTGATAAAGACACACCCTATTAGTCTATACTTAGCCATGTTTAATTGAACTTGTTGAAATGAAAATAATTAAAATGTTGAACCTGTACTGTACTCACATTTTCCCCCCAGCAGTTTTTAGATGTGACACTACTAGCACATCTTGTAAGTGTCAAAATATTATAGTGTCAGTGTGAAATAGAAGAAAATGCTGGAGAGAGTGCTTAAAAAGAAAGCTTTTTTATTAATAGCAATAAGAATTACTGCCAGCACTGGCTGGAATGGCCCGGAAGCAGGCAGGTCACTAATAGCCACAGATCTCCTGTACATGGTAGACAGTAACACTGCCCCAACTCCTCCACAGCCCAGCATGTAATAACAGAACCAACACTGCTGCAAGTCTCTCTTACTGTGAGTTCCCTGCTGCTCTCCAGGGTTGCACAAGCCAATAGTGTTCATTTGCATTATTTAAACTAAAATAATTTTGTTTTATGTTTAAGTACCTTGTTCCATTAACATATCTCAGAAGCACTCATCCGGAACTGTGATGAGTGGTCAAAATGCTCAAGGGTGATTTTTACTTTACTGCCTGTGATGTCAGTATTGATGAGGTCAATATCATGATTATGAGTATCAAACGGTATATTGTGGAGAGTGTATGCTTCTTTACCTCTTTATAATATTTGCTCGCATACTGGTACAGCTGATGGAGGGCCACTTGTGTGTTCAGTTTGTCTGTATGGGCCTTCAGGACACAATGGGACACCGTTAAGCAGGACTGCACTCAGGAACAGTAACACCCTTTAATTTACAATATTCAGTTCAGGAAATAGAAGCACACAGAAAGAGGATATTCTCACCCGAGACACCTCAGCTAAGTGAGTGTTCATGTCTTGGTCACTGACTGGCACCATTTGTCGGATTCCTTTGTAGTATCTGCAAGATTGACACATTGACCACTTTGTAATCAATGAATTTGATGAGATCATGTTTAAAAGACACCTTGTGCTTAAGTGTTGGTGCTGTCATGTGTTACATCTTACATTGGTCTAATGTGTTTGGTGAAACACGTTCTGAATAAGTCAGGATAGTCACCCGGGTCATTAACAGGTCATTAAAGTAATAATACTTACTCATCGACCATCTTCTTATATGTGGAGATCTCCTTTGCATAGAGAAGCTTGTTGCTGGGTGAATCCTAAAAATGGAACAAGGTTTTTTTTGTTGTTTTTTTTTTAAGATAACATGTTCCGTAATCTTTGTACTCACTATGGCTTCTGGGTTTTAGAATCTTTTCTTATTTATATGAATCTGGGCCCAGTACTTTCTTTCCTAAATCCCATCCTCAGACAGTTAACAAAAATGGCAATAATTGGTCTCAGAAGCATGCAGAAGAAGAGCCCATTTGTCTCACCCTGCTGAGTTTGTGCTCAGATTTAGTGCAGGCATCCATGAAGGTCTGAGCGATGACCGATAACGAGGCGTCAACCACTTCTGTCACGTGCACATCAAAGATGAAATGAGGGTTCTTCAGAATGTTCACCCAGAACCGTAGAGGGAGACTGAAGAAGAGAAGCATAAAACATGAAATTGGTTGAGAAGAAAAGAGCAGAGCAGAGCAGAGAAGAGAAGAGAAGAGAAGAGAAGAGAGGAGAAGAGAAGAGAAGAGAAGAGAAGAGAGGAGAAGAGAAGAGAAGAGAAGAGAAGAGAAGAGAAGAGAAGAGAAGAGAAGAGAAGAGAAAAGAGGAGAAGAGAGGAGAAGAGAGAAGAAGAGAAGAACCGTATATAGCTTTAGACCTGGGCCTAATGAAAAGAACAGAAGGTCTGGCATTGTTTGTGACTCTTCTGATGGAAAGTTGTTAGAATGAAGGAAGTTGTGAGGAGATTTAATGACTGTGGCTCAGCAGAGCATGGAACTGCTTATCAGCTCCTTGGATACGATGCCTGCAGCCACAAACAGAATTCTGAACACCCCTGCTATTCATCACTGACCTGAGAGTGCATTCTTACTGTACCAGGAAAATTACACATTTTAACCCACAATTTCTTTGAACTCTCACATTGGGAGCGAACAAACGGGCACACACTGAGCGAAAACCTCACTACACGCTCCAGCACCCACGCAACCGCCCCAGCCACACACGAACACACTGCGGTGCCCACAAAAAAACCTTACACAGGCACACAAAAAACACACAAGAGACTCCGCAGCCCCTCCACTGTAGCAATGCCAGAGAATTACAAACAGGCCCGAAATAGCTCCTGCCCCTGCGTTCTGTCATGCGTTTTAAAGGCGAGCTAATTGAGATGGGCAATTTTGGAATATATATCAGCTAGCCGCATCCCTCTGCGCTGCACGAGAACAACAACAAAATAAAAAGAGTGTGTAATAACAGCACAATTAAATTAACCAGGGACGTAATTACCATGTTTGTTTGGCTCTTTGGCGCATTCATATTTAACAGGAGCGGTCTCCACTGGTTTAGCAAACAAAACAAGCGTGTGATGTGAGCTGGTCTGATGATATTGCTCATCATCCTTATTCGCGTCTCTCTAACGGCCGTCAATCTCACTGCATCCACGACGACTCATCAGCGGGAATAAACAAACACAGAGCTGACGTTAATTGATGCAGCGAGGTCCCATGAGGAGACGAGATACCCTGAATATAAAAGAGCGGGTCACACTCCTGCAGGACATGAGTGAGGGTGTGAATGCAAGAGTGACAGTCAAAAAGATTCACAATCTCACACGCTCATAGGGATAGCATCAGTACTGCCCTCTCATACTTTACTAGTACCGAAATTTAGTCTTACCCATATTGATAGATAGTGAATCTGAAAATAATAGCTGTTATATATCTGGGTGTTAAAACACCACATTTAAAATACAGTGACCCCTACAAAAACAGTAGGTTTCCTTCCAGTTTACTTTTTACTGCATGATTCCTGTCATGCAACCAGTTCAGTCAAAACAAGCGCAGCTTTTGAACACATTCCATTAGCTTCGAGGAGCAGTAGGGGAGCAGGAGTTTGCAGGAAGCTAACAGCAAATGGAAGCTGAATATCTTGGCTACAATCATTGTTTTTTACTGGGATTTCCTGGCATTAATGACTAATTTCATTTTGTGGATCAAAGAACGAATAGAAACAATCTGAATGTCTAATTGAAACTAAATGATACATTATAGCCTAGTATTTCTTGCTTTTTCATTTTGTTGGTTAAAGCACCGCACCATTACTGACAATCTTATTGGAACCTTATTGTAAATATTTTGCTATCTATTTAGTAAACTGAACATTGTGCTGTTAAAATAAACTTAAAAGTACATATAGTGCATATATCTGTATGAATATATTTAATACATAAGTGGTTTGGCTTTAAAGTTGTAGAAATAGGCTCACTTTTCAAATGGAAAATAGAACATTAATGCAAATTCAAACATAAAGAGTGGTATGGCAAAGCAATATGAGTATGCAAATTAGTATGTGTGCACTGCATAATTTAGATATGTTTGCGACAATAGCCCTAGACAAGTATGAACACACCTGGTGTTAACACATCCGCCACAGGAAACTAAATAAACCAGTTTTCTGCAAATGTTAGTGTACGTCTTCTGTTTATGTGCTGAGATTAACAACCAGGAAAACATAAAACATAAAAACATAAAATATGCAATAACTTGTTTTTTAAACAGTATATTAATTCAGGGGACCTACAGAAATAGTGCACTGAAATGTACAGATGTGTGTTCTCTCTAAAGGACGTAGAGGATGGACTTTTTTTTTACAAGGTTCTTTGACCTGGCTCCCGCACCAAATTCCCCTCATCTGGAAAGATCAACACTTGCAGAATGCTGGACAAAATGGATAAGCCCCTACTCAGGAATCAGGACTCATTAGCTTTTTTACTGTAAACTTAAAGATCATCCCATGCCATGACATAATACGAATCTACTGACTATGTATGAATTGAATTTAATAAGCACTGTCCGGCACTACATGGATAACTGTGAACATTGTGAGGGTCCAGCTGATTTAATAAGGAATGCATGAAGACGCTACCCTGATTCTCTTTCTCTACACCTCTCTCTCTCCTATACAATCATACCTGTTGGTCTTCCAGATGTGGATGGTCTCCTCGTCCACGTTCTCATGCTTTACGGCCTGCTCATCCAGAAAGTCAAAAAAGTATTTCACAGCAGGAGGCACCACAGTTCCTGAGCAGAGAACACTGCGGAAGAAGTCATCCACGAACTGCTGCAGCGTGCCCTGAAACCACAAGCACATGAGTGTTACAAGACTTATAAGACTACACAGACACACACGCTGAGAAATGCAAAACACATATGACCAACGCATCATTTGAACAGAACAACTTTTAATGGACCATACACAGAGCTTACACACACACCCACACACACAGGCTAAGGAAGAAACACAAAAACACTTAGTCTGCACAAATTATGCTAACAAAGACGTTCTCCAGGACATAGAGGAAAGGAAAGGAGACAGCACCCCTAAGGGCTGAGTGAAGATAAAGCAGACTCATAAATGTGTACAACCCATACAAACCAAAATGACTATGCAAACTTCTCGCTTACCTAATTTTGACATCTCATGTTTATAAAACAATATTATGACATATTGGAAAAAGATGACATTTTACTGCTTGATTGTCAAGCTGCGAAAATGTCACATTGCTATAACCCTAGCACACTCAACAGAAGGCCAGCCTAATCTTTATGCCAGAGGTATCCAACATGGTCATGGACAGCTGCCTTGAAAATATATTGATTTATACTGAGAGCTAGACAGGCTAGAACACATGCGGTCCCCAGTGAAAACTCCTCCCTTGTTTACTTTGCTGCATTTCAAATTTTCACATAATGCTGCCTGAGGTGCAACTCACACTAATTGCCTAATTTACTGCAGAGGATACATGAATACACACCAGACAGTCAATCACAAAGGGCTGCACTTCCACAAACCGGGCAGATAAAATTCAGAAGTTTCGATCGCTCAAAACGAGCTCTGGAGTTTACATATGCAAGGAGACGTGGCACTGGTACACGATCCATTAAAACCAAGCAGGGGACTGCCACTGAACGGGACTAATGAACTGCAAAGTACTTTTCAGCGTTAACCCTCAGGGAGGCTCAGTTGTCACTGGCGACAACAGACATATGTTAAAATTTGATGTTAATTATTTCTCATTCATAGCATTTGAGGGAGTAGGAGGAGGTACTGTAAACTCAGCTATTTAAAAGGAAAACATTTGATGTAGTCCGTAAATGCTGCTAAAGTTTCAAACAGTGTCGATTAGTCCATATATGGAAGCCAAGCTGCAAATACAGCCTGTTTCAGTTCATTGTTTTTGTAAAGTCACAAAAAACAACACATTTAATTACCCCTCTATTCAGCCTACAGCAGGTTAGGCCTTTCTGCCACCCGCACTAAAGTTACACTATAAAGAGTGTCTTGGCAAAGTAAGTGAATGTCAGACAAAAGAACATTTTTTAGGACATTTTAGGACATCGGCCATTTGATCTGGAAACTAGCGTACACTCAAACCTGCTAATGTGAAATGTAAATCAAACAGACATGTAATTAAAGGTATGAGTATATAACTACACAGGATAATCCCGCCTCAGCTAGAGCTCTAGAGGGAATTAGAGTTCACTTCAGATTTTGACGCATGTCCTCATTTGGTGGAAACTGTACTGCAACATCTTCACAAGCTTTTATAGGTGTGATACAGGATATATGTGTTTCTGGGGTAGATGAGAAACTGGTGTCTACCTTGACCGAGAGCAAGCGAGTGAGATAGATCTCCGTGATGGCTTTGGTCATGGACTTATCCTTTATGCTGCCTCTCTTCGACTTCATCTCATCCAGCTCATCTGCTGGCCTGACCAGATGGAACACTTTATCATCGTCCAGTAAGGCATTTCCTAAGAGGGAAATCGAAGAGGATTTTTTAGCTACAAGAGGGAATAGAAGTGAAATGCCCCATTTTTTCTCATAAATCATTTGCACAGTAGAGCACAGTTCTGGCCTTTAGGTATGATTCATCGTGTCTTCATCGGGGAAGCACTACTGAGGTCAATTTGGTGGTAAACTGTACTGTCAGATTAAAGCAATGTGGATACATGGGTATATGAGAAACGTATATGCTTTCAGCATAGACCGAGAGCAAGGACGAGTGAGCCAGATTCCCCGTGTGTGGTGTGCTCATATGCAAATCAACAGTTCTTTGTCGTTTAGAAGCAACTCATCCCAAAATGAGCAGGTGTCGTCGTGTTTCATCGGAGCACTACTGAGCCGCAAAGCAATGTGTACATACCAGAGTGTGTGTGTGCATGCAAATCAACAGTTTGTCATTTGCAAATCCAAAATAGTGATCCTAAACCACTTACTCTCCTCGTGGTTGTCGTGGTTTTGGTAATATGATTGCTGTGTGTGCAAAACCCTGGAAAGAACCAGCGTGGCATTGTCTCGAACCTAAAAGACAGGCACAAACACAGGGACACACGTCTTTATGCTGCATTTAACAATCTCTGAAGCTCAACAGTTGGAATGCTAAAGAAAACGGACATTGTGAGAGTTCCTAGGATTGATACTCACGTTGTAGTGAGCTAACGTGTTAAGGCGTCTCCATCTGCCTTCTTTCTGGGAGGTCACATCCAAATCAGACAGATTCTGACCCGTAGAGCCAGGGCGCCATTCTGTGGAGAGCAAAAACATCTTTCAGAGTATTGTGTAATGACTTACTGTTGGGCAGTGTAGATCAGTCTATATGATGCCTATGCAAACCCTACATGACAACTGACACAACCCTATAACACTTTTTCCAATAGGGCACAGTTATTACAAAGGCTAGATTGGCCAATATTGCCAGTTGTGACAGACAGTGGCTATTGAAATAAGCCTTTATGAACAGGTATGTAATGTAATGTACTTTATATAGGTGTCATGTAGCCTTACGCCAATTACTGAGCACCGCATAGGCCGACACTGAAACATGTAGCCTCTAAAGCTGGGCTAAGTTAAAGCTAGCATGAGCTCCTAAACCATGAGCAGGTTAAGCTCCTAAACCTTGAGAGTTGAGCAGATCTTTTTTGCACACCTTTTGAAAACACTACTGTTGGTTTACACAGTGTGAACATTTGAAGGGGCTAACAGAAATGATCAAAATCACAGCAAGGTGTACATTAAGAGTAACATATATTGCATCTACTGTAAAAGCTGCAAGCTGCTGAACATCATGGACAATGTTCACCATCCTCTGCACAGCACGATCACTCAGAAAGTCCTTTGTCCCTCAGGCCATAAGACTGTTCAACTCCTCTCAGCACAGCAAATGAAAAACTCTGGACACTCTTTCCTTCCAGTCACTCCAATGGACACACCCCCATCTCTGCACACACTCCCTCCTAAATGCCCTATTTCTATTTATATTGTATTATTCTACTCCATTCTGTACTGTTTACACTTTTTGCACTGCTAAATTATTTATATTACTGCGTACTTGCACTGTCTGTATGGCTGACAACAGCCATCTTCTTAATTTGCTCAGCAATGGTTTACCACTACCTCCATTTATACTTTATACTTTACACAGACACTAAGGACTCTATTTTTATACTTTCATACTTTATATTGTATCTCTGTCTCTATCTGTACAACTCTCTTGTGCTTCTGTATAGTTTGTATATCTGCTACTGGATGTCTTGAATTTCCCTCTGGGATCAATAAAGTATCTATCTATCTATCTATCTATCTATCTATCTATCTATCTATCTATCTATCTATCTATCTATCTATCTAATCTATCTATCTATCTATGTTATCTCATGTTATGTTATGTTATGTTATCTCAATCTTTTGGCATTACATGTCATGTAGTTACTTAATAATACATCTTAGGATGTCAAACAAAGAAGCTTCTCCTGAACTCCATGTTTATTATTCAGTTATTAATATTAACCCTTATTTTTTAGTAAGTACTATATTTTATTTGTTACTTTGAAACTGCTGTAGCCTATATATTATATAGTATTACTGTGGGCCTACATTCTGTAGAGCACATTTTTAATGTATTACTTGTTTAATTTCTCCTCAGGTACTATTGCCTATTGTCCTGCGATATAATTATGAAAGGTAGGCCGAAAGGTCTTGCCTCTTTTTGTGTAAAGCCTGTACCTGCATCTACTCAAACAAGTAGACATGCCATGCTGATGGAGAAGCGACACACAGCAGAGAATACTAACCATCCAGCTATACCATGTGACTAGGAGACACATAACTGAGCGAGGAGCTATCTGTAGATAACCCTATGTTTCACTAGCGTTCACCTTAACTCAGCTGGAGTGATTTGGTTACTGATTTTTGTTTTTTAACAGCACAGAATAGGGCTGTACTGACTCAGTGTATTGCATCATGCAATGTTCCTGCCAATTCCACCACATCAACGCCTTAACAGAAACACTGGAATGAATTGTGCTGGCATTCGTCCCAAATCAATTTTGAATGGATTAAATCAAATTAATCATGCTTTTCATACACCCATACTAAACCAGGATTTTTTAAAACATGCTGTAAGCCAGACAGAAAATCTTTGCCACAAATAGTCAGGCTGCATTTACTTCTGATTTTGATTTATTGACATACCATATGCATTCTCCATTCTTTTCTGAAGGAAAGGTAGAAGAAGAACCCTGAAATCACTCTGCATTTCTGGCATCAATACCCATTTGAAAAAGTCAGCTATTCATACCTCCAGCACAAACAACTCACCAGCTGAATCAAGGCAAGGCCATTCAACATGAAACCTTACAGCATGAAATACTAATAGTGCACACAGTCTCTCTCTCTCACACACACACACAAAACAAAGTGCGTCTTACCGAGTGTGACGCTCTCCACTTTTGGCCTCTGGGAGTACGGCAGATTTTTGTACACCTGCTCGATGATCTTTTCCTTCACCTGAGAGATGGTGTCACAGTCCAGCACTTTCACTGGAGTAATATCAGGACCTTCTCCCTGGACCAACACCTGCAGGGTCTATAGCAACAAGTGAAAGGTTATGATCCTAAAAGCTAAAGGACCTTGAAATGCATCAAGACATCTCAGGCCTCCCAACGATATAAACAGCAATTCATCACGTTTAGTGCAGTTGATAAAATTTAACCACATTTGTTTTCTGTCCTCAAATTTAAACTGTAGGGGATTTGCTTTACCATGACAATGCTATTATATTTACCATGACAATGTTACTGTCATGTGAACATGTACCTGAACTTGGAAATCATAATTTTCATCACTAGCATGAGGTGAGAGCAACTGCAGCTGCATGTTCCAACTAACGAACCGACTGCATTTGAATAAAGGGCTACAATCATGCAATTGTTCTTAGGAACATGCAGTGCAGAAGAAGCCAAGGCTTTAGCCTGTAATACTATGGTCTAAAGAGTCAGACTAGAAAAATGCATTAAGGTAGCCTTAATAGAGCTAACTTTGACTTCTAAGTTAAATAAGGGGCAAGTACAACCAAAACACAATGCTTTTTTAATGGAGAAGAATTTCTTCAGATAACAATTAAATTACAATTCTCTTAACTACACATGTGAATAATGTGAATATGAACAAATGTGAATAAACACAATTCATTATTTGAATGACTTAATGAATGATGAGGAATAAGATTTATTATACATTTAAAAGCAGCCAGATGAGTGAATACTTTATTGAATATTATCATAGCTGATGATTGATTCTAACATTCCAAAATATCTACCTGCAGACTCATGCATTATTTATTGACTTGTTAGTTCTTTATTTTCATCACTAATAAATAAGATAAATCTCATTATACTGCTTCTTATACTATTCAAAGTGACCACACGTGGCCCTTACCAGCATGGAGTACTCCACATCATCACCCAGCAGGCCCGTGTCATTCAGTGTGTACTTGGCCTTCTTCACTTGTGAGTCCACAGGGCCTTTCTCTATCTGATGCTTTATCGCCCTGAAGAGTTTATACAGTGGTTCTCCTGCCGAGTCCTACAGATACAATAAACAATGCAGATGCAGTCTTTCAGAAAAGTGGGTTTAACTCTCCACCTGCAATCATCCACTGTTTTCCTGGGGGTGGATAACAGCTATGTGTTTTATTCATTATTTATAGAATGGCCAGGCTTTATCTTCCACAGTGTGAAATGTAACATGAATCCCTTTATACTTATTTTCTCCTCACATAAGCTACGGCCATGAGTTTAGGTTAGTATTCCCATCTCTAGCACTGACTGACATTTAATAATACCCGTGCAGCTCTGGAAATCTTGACATTTATTAAATATGGCATTCATGATCATCGTGATAATCATGGCTAAAAACATGACTCAGTCTTTGACAGCCTTTGAGGGTCCAAAAATGATGCACCTGAGACCAAAGAAAATACAAGTAACTTAGCTAGCACACTATGACTGTGTGAAATGTTTCTGGTGAAGGGAACATTTGTATTACACTAACTGTCACATTTAAATCCAACCTCTATCTTACACAACCAATATTTGCACATAAACAAGGTGGCATGGTATGGTAAACAGTGCTGATCTCAGGTCTTATAAGCTTAAAAATAAGAAGTAGAGACTGGAAATATTGCAAAAATATTGTATCACAGCACACGAAGGTGTTTTTATGATACACAATACACAAAAACGAAGTTTGATACATAGGGGCAAAAACAACAACAACAACACCAGTTACCACATTTATAATTAAGAGTATAATTATTTTTACTTAAAAATGATTATTTTTTAAGTTTTACACATTGTGATGATCACAGAAGATTATACACATGTCTTTGTTTATTACCAATAAATGTTAAGTGATTTAGTTTCTTTCTGGTAGTTTCAAACAAGATCACAGGTCCAAAAATGCTGCTGTAACACTGAATTTATAAAAAAACAAAATTGCCAGCCTAAAAATTGTCCCTCAAGTCATTCAAAAAGGATAAAAAGAATAAGTGTAATAACATAACTGATAAGTGACGTTAAAAATCAATAAAATTAAAAAAGTAAAATAACTTCTGATCTATTATAGTAATTATTGGTCATTTTGTGGTTCTGATCAGGCCTAGGCGATAGACATTCAGAAAAAATGTGCCTCAAAAACTCTCCCAGCTTTCTCTGCCCTAAAACTCTCCATATCGACATATCACTAACCACTCCAAGACCCTCTGTCTGTCCCAGGGCTTTCATATAAACCCAGGGCTCTCAGTCCTTAACCAGTCGTAGTTGGCTGATATCAAGTTCAACTGGTCTCACTATGTATAAAAACTTGCTGATGTCCCATATGATTTTTGTTCAGAAGAGTCACAATGCTGTATATTACCTACAGGGTCTAGTTCTTCTGCTATTGGCCCCAGCCTTACGCAGAAAATCAGAATGCTTATACAGAGAAAGGAATGCTTAGATGTAAATATAAGTTAGATGAGTAAATATGGAACAAGGCTCCTTACAAATGAATCCTAACTATGAAAGAAAACAATGATTTTACTGCAGCTTTATTGAGTTATATGAGTTACCCAATAGTTGCATGTGTTTCTGATTTACTTTTACTGCATTCGCCAGCTCTAAATATGTATTAGGTATTTTACTGTCTTTACAGCCTAAACTTGTTTTTTACTATAAACTCGTCATTTTACCATAAATTAGTTAATTTGTCTTGAACTTACCATCATGTTACTTAGAATTGTTATTATCTAGTGCATTGAAGGTACCCGATAAAAAATCTAGAACTTGAAAGTAACCTTAAAACCGACACAACCACATAAAGCTAAAGACTACTGCATTACCTTCAGGAACTGATAGAGGCAGATGGACATCCAGTTACACAGCATCCTCTCAACCACCGTCTCTGACCTTGAGAAGAAAAATATGTGCACACACACACACACACACACACTTGTTTTCTAACCAATTACTGTTTGCTCTTTTACCTCAGAATGCTCCAAATGTTAGCGATTAGCAGCTAATGAACACTTATGGGATAATCAGAGAGGGGGATAATTACTGTGGATCATAGGCTGATTGAGGAGAATTATAATTAAACTAGCAAAGAGTGGCAGATCAACAATTGGCTTAAAATGATGGTAAACGTGGCAAAGCCCGAGCTATTGTTAGCCGGTCCTAATCTGAGCTCTTGAGGGATGTTTGCCAAAGCAGCAGCAGAGGTGCAAAACAGCACACACAAGATGTTTCAGTCCCTGGAAGGAATATTCAGCGATGCGTTATCTCAACAAGCAAGCTTCCTTAGTAGGAGTGAGGGCTTACAGTATATACTACACAAATGTACAAAGGAAGCTAGGGATCTCGCACAACTAGTGCAGTACGTATATACTGTATAGTGTGGAACAGGGCTGAAGCTGATTTGAAGCATTTTGAGGATGGAATGGATGTATTGATTTTGTTCATGTAAACTACAAATTTGCTTTGCACTGCTTAATCTAAAGCCTTTCGGGAACGCGGGAATGTTTCAAGGCTGGTTAACTGAAACAGCTGAAAATGATATAAAAAGATCTTCTCTTGAAATGTATTAATGATCTATGTGTGCTCGCTTTACAGTGGAGTGAAGTATTTTTATGATTTATTCACAGATTCACAGTAGGACAATATCTTTACCTGAGCATGTTTTTGAGTTTCTGTACTTTAAATGAGCATCATTCTGACTTTTACCTCCCTATATTTAAAAGACGAATAATGTACCTTTGACCTTGATTTCTACCAAGCTTCTGGTTACTTTGAACTTGAGAAAGCATGTTGATATATGCAAACATTTGTTCATTGCAGTAAACGCTTTAAACCATGTTGTCTCCGCTTGACTGTTTGCTGTGATTGGTCAAATGACTTTTTATGGATCTAGCTGTTGTTATTATTTATTATTTATTACATGTTCATTTGCTCCATTTGTCCAACTTTTTAAAAACTTTTTTAAATCAATTATACATTCATATTAACTATAAGAGATACGAGACCAGACTCAAAAATTGCGAGTGATGAATGTGTGATAAATCTGGTAATGGAACACACACAACACAGGGTCCTGTATAAATCCACTGCAAACACATGCTAACAGTTAGTTAGCGGAAATGCACAATGTAACAGACCAACAATCAGACTGGATGTCATTTAGCTCATGTGCATAAGTGTGGGGCAAATAACTTCCTGCATCCCTGAAGTATTTTGAATCTAGTTACGTTGATTGAAACATTAAGTATTTTTAGATTGACCTGACATTGTTTTTACAGTGTAATGGGTTTATTGCAGAGTAATTACATGGGCTAGTGTGGTGTTGGCTTACCTGCGCAGCATAAGTTTCGGATTTTTACTCTGCACATATTCTTCCATAAGCCCAAGCAGTAGCGTCTTCATGATATCTGTGTAGTACTCCAGCTTCCCATGCAGAGCCACAGTCAGCAGAGATGCAAAATACACCTTAGCTCTTGCATTGAAATCTTGGCGAGCCTCCAGAGTCCGGATAAACTAGAGGGAAAACAGAGAGAGAGTGAGGGGGCAAGCAAGAGAGTGAAAGAGAGAGAGAGAGAGAGAAAGCGAGAGAGAGAGAGAGAGAGAGAGAGAGAGAGAGAGAGCGAGAGAGCGAGAGAGAGAGAGAGAGAAAGAGAGAGAGAAAGAGAGAAAGAAAGAGAGAGAGAGAGAGAGAGAGAGAGAGAGAGAGAGAGAGATTTACAACATCCCACACCACACAAGATGCAGATGGATGGGGATGTAAATTGTGCATGTAGTCTGAAATCTCTTGTATGATTAACTGAGTAATGAGTAGCTGAGCCAATCGTGCTGTTATTTTCATAACTACGAGAAATGCTCATTTTGAGCTAACACTCCATTAGACAGTAAATAAAACAGGCATGATAACAGTGTCAAGACTCTTCGATATCATTAAAGCAACAAGGAATTTGTGTTTTGATACGAGAGTAAAAGGTTTCCAAAGCTGTGTGTTTACATTTGCGTTACTATGCGGGAAAAGATACAACTCGGTTAGAAAGAAAACTGAGTAAGTATAAGATGTGCATGCCCATACTGTTAGACATACACAACAAGGTAACCGCATCTGTTTGCTGCAGTAATACACAAACATCCAGAAGCAAAACAGCTTTGGAGTTATACTAATTAACTGCATCTCATTTTCTAGAATGGAGACGAGCATCAAGCTCGGTTTACGCGTCACCAATTCAGGATGGCAGTCCTCCTCAAAAGGCCTTCAAAAGGACATCAATAATAATCAACACCTTTCACATCACTGACCAAAACCGTTGACATTAATGATAGTTACAAACCCCATTAAAAGTTTAATGATGAACTTTGGTGATAGAAGTCCAGTGGTCAGAGAAATTAACTCAAGAGGTCATGGGATTAAAACCATCTGATGGCTAGTGCCATCGTGCCATTGAGAAATGGCATATAAGTGTGATTGCACTACTGAGACTGACCCAGCAGCTGGCCGATATAAAAAGCTTTGGGCAAAAGCATCAGCTAAATGAGGAAATGTATCCTAATGTGTGTATATGAGTGCGAGTTGTATCATTCTATAAGCTGTAATTAGGCTGTTACTTCATTAGTTTAACATTTTCATTTCATTAAACCATAAAATTATTGTTTCCCAGTCCTTCCCCCTCCTTTCTTGTATAAAGCCCTTTGTGATTATGTAGCTATAATGAGACATATTATTATTATTATTATTATTATTAATATCATACGGTGATGAGGAAGGTCTTGCTGTTGAGCAGGTTGGAGAACTGGTTGAGGGCCTGGGCCACTGTTGCCTTGCGAGATTCGGGAATATCCAGCTTTCCAGTGATCATTACATCGTTGGCTCCATCTTTTGAGGGAAGGAAGAAGACGCGGTCTGTGTAGGTCTTATAATCCAGGAAGGGTATACGGCCTTCACTCAGATCATTCGTATGATCCTCCATCTCGATCATCAGATCTGCAGAGGAGCACAGACTGTTACAGTGGGGGTTTGTTAAATCATATCCATGCATGTACAATATGTGTGTAATGATGTGTAATGACCTGTGAACTCCTTCTTGCAGCGGTCACGTACACTCTCCTCCAGATTTTCCAACTGGTGCTTGACCTTCTCATACTCTCGCTCCGCCTGCTGGCTTTTCCTCCTAAATGACAGAGAGAGAGTGATGGAGGGAAACACATGTACTCATGTCATGGTCCTTCATAGGTTTGTATAATATTACAGGTGACAAGCTACAGAGATCTAACTCTAAGCGGTGGTAGTAGTAGTAGTTGTTTACCTGTAGCAGACTATAGAGATGGCTATGATCAGCAGCATGGGGACGACAACTGCAGGGATAATAATTTTATCCAGCTTCACCTCGTACTTTCTCTCATAGCGTACAGAACCAACAAGCCACTCTCCATTACCAAACTTAATCTGAAGCAGAAAACAGAAAAAGATCATTAGAATCAACTCAAAACAAAGCATTCTGGGAAAAAATATATTTCATAGTCCTGCAAGACCAGAGGTGAGAATCCATAACAAATGACTGAGTTCTCCCTGAAAAATGTAATGGGGTTGACTTTAGTTTCTGGAAAAAAAAATCATCTCACTATTCATTACTGTACTTCCAATTTACTGCCTACCCCCACAAATATCTAAACACCGTGTAACAGTAGATCACAGCAAAGTCCATTTAAAAGGCATGTCACTGTCTTCACTGCTCTGTACAATGCAGCCAGTTATGTGGGTTTAAAGGGATGACTGGCGAAAGCTATTTAAAAGCTTGACACTAGCCAGCAGAAAGAGTTCAAAAACAGCCGCCTCGAATGCTTTCTCAATAAACAAACAAAATAACCTTACAGAGCTGTTCCCGAACGAAAACTGGGTCTGGACTTTTCAGGTAAGATCGTGCCTCTATCTTGTTTAACAAGGTGGTCTATGTCCATCAGCTTCACAGTAGCTGTTGTACATGAATAGGTGTTTCCGCAGAGTGTTGGAGTAAATTCATTATGAAAACAATAAAAATTCTTTATGTTGATTTTAATATTGTTTACAAATAAATCTGTTTCAGTACAGATACACAATTACTGCAGTTCTCATCACGTCTGTGAGAACATGATTACAGTGATTTAGATACGCATGCCCTTTTCCTTACTTACTATGTAATTTCTATGTAGCCCATATTCTAATAGAAAAGCAGATCTTTCTAAGGAATTGTGTTACTGTGTGTTGTACTGTCCACATCACATCTGGGACATTTTTACTATTTTTTTTTATTTTGTGATTCCTTCTTTGTTTTGTGACTGTGAATGCTTGAAAGCTAGTGATAAATATACCATCTGGCAGATGAGGGGTGTTTCAACATTTGCATCCTTTTTAATCACTTATACTGAATATACACTAAGTGTGTTCAAAAATGGAATTGGTACTAAATCACAGAACACAGATCACATGATACAGCTGGCACTACTTTTAGACCTTAAAGTGGTAAATGTTTTGCATGCAACTAATAACAAGCAAACACAAACCAGCTTTGGTCCTGTATAAACACCCTAGAAGTGGTCAGAGACCAACTGACAGACTAAACTGGCAGAGTAATCAAAACTCAACAGAGGCCAGAAAGAAAGTCCATGCTGGAGCAGGTGTAACTGCTGTAAAGTGTTGACCCACCAGGAGGTCGAGGAGCTCAGACCTGGCGTCCCGCCGCTGTCTCTTAGAGCGTGATCTGGGCATGGTGGTGGGTGGGTCCAAGAACAGCTTATCATCCTGAAGCGTGTTCACGTTACAGGGCACATCGCCCACAAACGCCTGCGCCTCCTTAGCAGTCATGGCTTTGGAAAACCCCCGACCCTGGACAGGCAAACAAGCACCAGCTGAGAATCAGATCAAATATTCAACAGCAAAAATATCTCAGTAAGTTCATAACTTGTGGAAATATTAGGTTGGTTCTCAGTGTGCGCTACCCATCACAAGTCAAATATTAAATATTCAGCACTGGGCTTAATTAGACACATTGTTTAATTATACATATGATTTGCAATTACTCTGCTGATACACTGCAGATCAAAAGTTTGGTGACATCTAGCTTTTACTAGTATATGTATATTTTGTCACTCTGTAAATTAAAATAAAGGCCTTGCCATTTGAACAACCCTATTTTGTCCTGCTTCATCTAAGTAGACTATCATACAGAACAGAGTATAAACAGAGTTAGCAAAAATGGCTGTGTATTGGCTGGAACCTGGTGATATAATACATATGATCCAGGGGCAATGATTCAACATATTGTGATATATATTTAGGAAAAGGTTTGCTAATGCTAATGCTAGCAGTGGAGTGAAAGAGTCTAATGGTTGTGGATGATCATAACATGGCTCTACAGTAGTCGGGGATTTAACACAAAATGAACCACCGTCTGCCATGTATCTTTCCATGTAGAATTTGATCATTTAAAAATCTAATTTCCAGTCCAGGAGGGCCGGGCTCTGGCTGTTTTTATCCCTACTTAAACATGCCTGATTAATTTTAGCAGCTAATGGCAAGTTCAGCAGGTGTGTTTGGAGCCGGAAAATCACCAAACTGTGTTGGCCACCTGCCCTCCAGGACCGCTGTTTGCCAAGTCTGGTGTATTGGATCCTTAATGCTTCTAATTACAGAAAGAGAGCACTATTTAGTTTCAGTGAAATGCAGTTGAAATCTTGATAAAGATTTTTGATCAAATCATTCAACCATTTCATGATCAGTATTCTGTCATCTCACTATATAACAAACAGTATGGGTCACACATATGGGACACCTCTGAATCAAAAGGGTTTTAATGTGAGCTTTAAAAAAGAAAAGTGATCAGTCATTATTTAGACAAAACCTGCTCTTCATATCGAGAACTTGAGTGCTGCAGAATATTTTCAATAGACATATACTTAATAATAATATTGTTTTTTGTACTTATAGGATACTCCAGCTAAATAATTCAAATAGTTGAGATCTAAAATGATTTGGGCTGGTTTGATGTTAAAGAGTAGAGAAACTAACATTTCAGATTTTTCTACAGTGTTGGTGATGGGAACCAGGGGTCACAAGGGCCAGACAAATATTGCCATTTTATTTACTATCCAAAACCACAAATGACCTACATATGTCACCTTGAGATGTGCTGTCATATGTAAATCTGATCTGATTTTTGTACATCATAAAACAATGCTTTAGGCACTGGACCAGTGTATTCATTGACATTTCAGCCAATAACATTCGATGAGTTCATTTTCAGGGCATCTTCAGACTCCCAGTTTCTATCGCCACCACTGTGAATAATTTTTGACTCTGTACTTTTTTTCTAGAATGTAATATCATCTAAAATCTATGACTGTGTTGCATCTTAACCCTTTAACTGTTGGAAAAATTCCAAAAGAAGGAAAGGTGTCCCCGAAGGTTTGACAACGCACACGCACCATGACAATGAACACGCTGTTCTCCACGATGACGTTCTTGGAGAGGTTGTAGAAGATGGGATTTGTGTGATATTTAAACTGCTCCAGGTCCTTTTTGTAGTTGTCCAGGTGGATGCAGGTGCAGAACAACTGGTTGTCGGATGCCCTGTTCACGGCTGGCGAGAGGAACTGCAGCATGGTATCATTCTTACTCACAGCATTCAGAACAAACTGAGGGGACAAAAGAACCCACAGTAATGAAAAAGAGAAATGGAGAGTAAAATACACACACATACTACGGAAGTGTGAGGACAGCCGTTACTGCCGTGAAAGACCCTGAGGGCTATTTAGTTAAAGAAACACACACACACAGAGTAGGAGAGAGAGAAAGGGAAAGAAAGAGAGAGAGAGAGAGAAAGAGAGAGAGAGAGAGAGAGCAAGAGAGAGAGAGAGAGAGCGCGAGAGAGAGAGCGCAAGAGAAAGAGAGAAAGAAAGAGAAGGAACCTCTTGCTACGGCTGCCCTCTGTGTTAATCAAGCAGAACATCCAGCCGTGTATTAATGCGGCTTCTAAATGAAAGTGAATCAGATTTCTCCACTTATTCCCCTCTGCTGCTCTCCGAGTGTGACTCAGATCACACATACTCGACATAGTGGAGACCTCCTGGACCTCTCGCAGCATACTGTGCATTCCAATTACACTCTAATACACTTCTATATATTCCACATACATTTACCAAAGTATTCATCTTTCTGTAAGGCCTTCCAGAAGGCTGCAGAGCTTTTAGACTTATTGGTATTCAGTGTGGCTACAGGGGGACTGAATGAGAGAGAGAGTGTGTGGGTGTGTATGGGGGGAGGCAGCAGCTAAAGGAGAACAAGCCGAAGAAAAAGCGAGCGAGTTCAAAAGCTTATCCTCAGATAAGAAAGATTACATGAAACATTCATCAAGTTTTTTTCCCTTTTCCACGAGATAAACGCTTGTTTAATCTCCGCGTTTTGTTTATGACAGCTTTGGAATTACAAGTTATTAAGTGTCTGCCACATCAAATAATTGAAACTGTGATCTGAGAAGGAGAAATGATTCCCAGTTTCTAAAAGGAACTAAACATACAGAAACAAAAGAGCAGTTCATCTTCAGGAGAGAATCTGGACCAAATGTTTCCTTTCCTTCATGAACTGATTTACCACAGTAAAGCCATACCACCTCTGCAGTCATTAGGCTAGGGCAGGCAAAGATAACAATATGTGATGTCATCGTATCACAGTATGCCTTTCTGAGAATATCCTCAATATCTCAATATAGTACTTTAAGGACTGACTAACTCATTAAGAGGGCAACGGAATCAGTCCTGTTCATTTAGAGAAGTGAAAGGTGAGAAGTAATGAGGTTGAATTTAAATGATAGAGTTTGATACCATTTTTACTGGCACCTACATGTTGTGACATAACCTTTCGTAAAACGTTTGGCATATTGCCCACCTCTTCAGATTCCTCATCAACTGTAGCCACCACTCTCATAGTGGCTTTCTGGATGAGCTCAAATCCCGAGCCAGTCACCACAATCTTCCTCCCGCCACTGAAACATAAAAATGCAGTGACCATCAACATTTGTATAAGAAAACCTGCTTATAAAGGGTTTATAAATGGCTTGAAATTAGTTTGCTAAAGGCTATTAAATAGATCATAAACACTTTACAAAGTAATAACAAGCAGTTGAACACACTTCCATATGATGAATATGAATATCGTTGCTGTCCAAAGAAAAACAAGTATCTCCAAAATGGCAACTTTACAGGAGAGGCCAAAAACCTCATTCAATTTTAATGTAAGTCAATGGAACCAGACGTCTTACCAAGCACTTTTGGGCCATTTCAATTGGTCCATTCATCATGCAAATCTCACAAAGTGTAAACAGGAGCTGCAGTTTTCAAATGATGCATAAAAGTCAAAATGAACAAAAATGGAGATACATGTTTTTGGTTGGACAGCAACGATATGTATTGAAGTGGGCAGGTTTCCAAAACCTGAGGTTTAACAATATAAGAATGTGGGTTTACTGTTAGCCCAACTACAGATCACATTCGGCCTTAACCGCTTATTAATGATTTTAAGGTGTTTATGATCTCATTTATAACCTTTAATCAACTCGCTTTCTCGCAACTCATGTTCATTTCACTTTTTAGGGAAAGCCTTATTTTAAAGTGGTAACTTTTTTCCCAACCTTTTATTATTTGCTCTATTTTGCAGCATTGGTGCAAATAATAATAAATTAAAAGAAATCAGGCTAAAACCTTTTCTTCTTTCAGAGATTTAAAAAAAAAGAAATGTAGTTACACTTTACTCCAGCCCTGAGACAATGGCATAACCATTGCTAAAACCTGTCATGGCAGATGTCATATGCTGTCAAAAGTCATGACAGATTGGTCCAGTTATATAAGAGTTATATATGCCCTGTTAGCATTACTGGTAAGATGAGGTAATGTCAAGACAACTTGTCATATGTCACCTTTTCCCTAAGTGTGCTCTAATTAGCTGTCATGATATCAAACATAGTACCGTTACATTACTAGACACAAACAGACACAACAACTCATGACAGTATATGACGTCTAGCAGTGTTTATGATGTGGTAGTCAACATTTGTAGCAGGGTTCAGGCAAAGTGCTAGGTGTTGTTGCAAAATGTTATTTCATTCTGAACTATTTAAAAAGGTCATCTGCAACTCTAATCTGACCATTCTGAAACCACATAAGCTTCACTTGCTTCTCTCAGGGTCTGGGTAACAATAAAAGGTTCAGTAAAGCCCACAGCATTAAATAAACAAACTTCTTATTCCTACAGATTAAAGCAGAAACTGAGATTTTATCTAAAGGAGATAATCTGCCATAACACTGGCAAGTTTTACTCTGTTCTTTATTCAAGTACAGTTTGTTTTTCCACGAGCACTCAGCATTTCCATAGCGCACGTTCTAGCTTTCTAAAAAAGAGAAGAACAAACCAGAGATAAGAGGCAGTGGGTGGAGGATGCAGAATGAACTCACCAGTCAAAGCTGTCTCTAGGCTGGTAATCAGTTATCACAGGGTTATTGGAGAACTGGTAGGCTGCGGCGACCTGAGTGATGGTGTGTTTCCCATAGCGCACAGTAACAGCAAGGGGGTCAGAGGGCACTTTCACATCCTGATACACCCCTACCTTACATGTGATCTCTTCTCCAAACTCCTCACTGACAGAGAGGCCAAGAAGAGAATGCATTAGAGGAATAGCTGTGCACGTTTGCACCAAATGCAGCTAATAAGCTAGAACATGTTTGGTGTCTGAATTTTGCTTTCTTTACTAATCAGCACTGTGCAGAAGCATGCCTCAGTCATCTGTCATTGGGTGACCACACTGCCACACCTTCAGTGATGAATCAAGACTAAAGTCCAGGACTGATGAAACCAAGATAAGACTAAGACTAGATTAGGGGTTTTTTAGAATACAAAAATGAAAGCAAAAAATTCCATTACATGATTTCTGAGTCTGACTGAGCCAAGATAATATTGAGAGAAAAGAAAAAAGATCATTGATTGAATAGTATAAGACCTGACTCTAACACTAGTAACAATAGTTGAGAGGACTAGAAAAAATCTTGCTGTATTCTCATGCAAGCTAAATGATTCAGCATTATGTTACATCACATTCAGCTTTACTAAGGGAAAGCCATCTACATAATACAATCACCATACATAACCCTACAGCCAGATCACAGCAGACTGGCTATTCTTCTTAACATTAAAAAACTAAGATACCACCACTAATATAATATTCAGAGATCATATTTCTTATTTGGGTATTGCTCTAAATTTCAGCCCATTTAGAGACAAAGCAAAAAGCACAAACCATGCTTTTAATTCTATTCAGGTTTTCACTAGTGCACTGGGATGGACTAGCAAATGCACACATTTGTCTGGAAATGATGTATTAATGTATCTTATTCTAGCAATCCCTGCAACAGTAGACAAGTGTAGTGTGGGGAGCCATGATCAAGTACTTCAATTGGGAAGTGACCGCAGGGCTGTCTGTGTCAAAACAAAATATAACATTAAATATAACTATTTTTAATATACTGGAGTTTTTCTGAACAAACATGGTAATAATCCCACAGCAGGAAACAACTGCATGACAGATACATTGATGCTGTCATCTAACAAATGGACAAAAGCACAGAGAAACTTAAGACATTTTAAGATGGCTGTTGGTTGTTTTCAGCTATGCGACACACTTTTGTCAGTTTGGCAGCAAACTAGGAGGACTTACCTAATAAGCGAATAAGCAGTCCCATTAGAAACACCATTAGGACATTACTAGGAGCCTTTACCACTTCAAGCTGAGACATCTGGGATGTTGCATTAGTAAAGATGGCGGCCCAACGTATGTGTAGCCCTTTAAATATTGCCCATATCAGTCCAAAATATTCATCATCTTTTGCTTCTGGTAATCTTTCCAATCGTCCTTCTAAATAGCACTGCAATCCAACAATTTCTTGAAAATAGTTTTTTGGATATGAGCGCTCACCCAACAACTCAAATCAGTTTAAAGCAGTGTAACAATTTGTATACTGCACAGTTCAAACTAGTGGTCCTAAGTGTGTACTGCTTTTTAGCTACGTAGCTCAGTTAATTCAGTAGTAAAGCAGCAAACATCAGACACCAAACCTGCAGCTGATCGACTACAATCGGGACAAGGAGAAAATTGTGCATTTAAGCAAGAGTGGCAAGTGACAGAATGGAATGAGTAAAAAAGACAAGCAGGAGAGAAGAAAATTGAGGGGAGAGGTTAAGATAACTGGGATATTCGGAATGAGAGAAGAGGAATGGGAAATCTCCAAGCAGAGCACGAGAGCGCAGCAAGGCAAATAAGGTCACGCACAAACAAAACTCTGATGAGTTATGAGTTATGGGTAATTACTTTCCACCAAATCTGCCGACTCACTTTATATACGAGTACGGCACCATGGGAAATAAAGCCAATTACATAAACTACATCCACCATGATGCAACACTGCACTCACACTTGGCACGGCACTTCACCCACAGTGATGACAATGTCTTCTTTAGAGGCTGTGTGAAGTTTTTTTCCGGTGATGGTGATAACTGTCCCTCCTGCTTTGGGACCTCGACTAGGGTGCACTGCTGAAGGCTCGGGGTCCTAGGAAATCAATCAGAAAGTGAAAGGGGAAAAAAATAGTGAAGGAATGTTGGCCAGCTCTGAAGTGCTTTTATAATAGGACATTACACTGTATTACAGCACGTTACGTCATTCAGCAGCATCTTTTCCCCGCAGACACAAGGCTGTGCAAATAAAAGGAAACTCTTCTAAAGAAACCTATGTGAACAAACATGCTGCTTTCTCACATCCAGAGCCGTCGGGCTATCTTAACACTGTTGTTTGTATACTACTGTGTTTTTTACCTATCCCTTATGAATCTGCATAGGTCAAACCTTTAAGTGTAATAATTTCCATTTGTTTCCAATCTGGATTACATTCATATGCATTTCAGCAAAGCATCACAAGCAGGTGGCTTGTCTGAACATATAAATCCGATTAGGTAATGGGAATAAAAAAAAGGACTTACAAAACTAAGCTGATTGAAACATTACCGCCTGCCTTCTAAACGTAGCCTTTGAATCTGAAATCCTGGGGGTGGGTATCAGTTGGGGGCTAATTGAGTGAGCAGTAGCTAAAAAAACTGCCAGCGAAAGACATTAAACTGTGTTACCACCTACTCATAACTGTATCATAACTCCCATGAGGTCTAGTCTCGTATCCCCTCAGGCTGTACTGACATTGAGACAGACTCACTTTCCCTCTCGCTCCCTCGCTCGCTCGCTCTCATACCCCCCACACACTCGCTTGCACACGAACACAGAGCGCTGTCAGTTTGCTGAGTAAACACATAGCCTTAGCAAAGCCTTGTGGGAGGGATAGAGCGATGCTAACTCCCTATATTACTGATGCAATAAAAGCTGCAAATGCATGGAGACCAGGCATGCACTGCTCACCTGACAGATTAAATATCACAGAGGGAACACTGCACATCATCTCACAGCACTAGAGCCTTTCACTGTTTAGTCTGTATGAGTATAGCCAAAAGAAGTTTGCAGTGTAATCTCTATAGCATGTTTGATCTTAACAAGAGAAAGGAGGTGAGGACTGGAATGTCTTTTACTGTACATTCACACACAGGTTTATTATAGACAGCCTTTACTTCCCCTTCCTTTACTAGGACAGGAGGTTATGCAGGTTGATTCCTCTGAGCTCAAGACTCGCCAGTTACAAGGTCTGAGTAAAACAGACAGATGCAGATGGTGAAAACATTCCAGGACAGAAAGAAGGTGTTTTGGACCTGCAATTCAAACATTACCTGCTAAACAAGAAAAAGAAAAAAAGACTATTTCACCCGTATTGCTGCTGAAAAAGTCCAATACAACTGCCATCATTCATACAGAAAGAAACAGAGTGAATGTGCCCAGAGTGCTCTGCAATCCACCTTCCAATATTACATGAGAATTTTAAGGAGAACCACCTTCGTGCTACTTGATGCTGTGCCACATAAGATGTGGAGAGAAACCTTTCTGGTGGAAATGCATAATGTAGCGCTAAAGGTCCAGCCCAAAGACCTTAATGGTATAGCAGTTTAATCAGTGGGCAGGAGGACCACTGAGAGCGATAAACAAGGGGTCATTATTTCAGTCATGTCTGATAACTGTATGCTATTATAACTGCAAAAAAACAAATAAGTATGACATGATAGAGGTTACGTAGTAAACCCAATCTGGCATCACAAAAACAATGCTTATTTCTGCTAGGGCATTTATGGAGTCTGTAATGCGTATGGGGCTTATAAATAGACTGAGCCAACAGTGCTGTGTATTCCAGTTTTTGAGTAGGGTTATGTCAAGCGTTAAAGAGGATGTTTGGTGAACCATCCACATTAACAGTTTTACCATCTATTATATCTAAATGTTATTATCCACTACACTACCACCAGCACTGTGAGCTATACTGAGGTGCTTGGGAATCCAGCCATTCCACCTGGCCTTCCTTCTGATTTCAAGATTGTGACATCAATCCATAAAGACGTACAACAGCAAAAATCTTCTGTAGTGCAGCATTAATTACAGTGAAGTCCCTGTTGTATGGCTTTTGCGACCTACCCGATAGGTAAAGAAGACAGACGATGTGCCTCTCTTTCCACCTTTGACTTCCACCTCCACAGCTCCTTCAAGTACACCATTGGGGTCCACTGGGCCAATCTCACACACAACACTACACAAGATGAACATTAGCATTACCTTTCAATCTATGGGAAATGCATTTCATAAATTTGACTATTTCCAGCATTTTAGGATCAAGGCCTACAAACAGCGAGGATGATTTGTTAATGTTTTATGTTGTTATGTTTATTTTGTTTAGTTTTTTATGTTTGTGAATTATTCATTCATTTATAAAATGAAACAAATTTTGTTTTTGAAAGACAAAACTGCAACATAATTTTATCCACCACCAATTTATAAACTTTCACAGGTATCATGAATTCACTTGACCAGTCACTTTGTATTTATTACTTCCCATTATTATTTATAATTAACACATTGGAAAAATTAAACAGTCACCATAACTTTTGCACAAGCCACATTGTGTTTTTTTACCCGCTCCCCCTAATTAAGCTTCACTCAGCAAATAAACAGCAATTGTACATGTTAGTGTGTTGTTTTTTGTGACATCACAGAACCAATAAATAAAAATTTAAAAACTGTCTGTTTTGACAGATTGTCTGGGCTGTATGTGGTGTGTTTAAAAATAGTAACTGTGTGTGTACATAAAATATTATATTTGAGTTATATTTGAAAAATAGGGGATATGGGCTCCTTAAGATTACACAGAACATGATTTCAGTTCACACTTTTGATGGATCTCCAGCAGTGTTGCTCTACTGTGATATTTCAGAGAACACAGCAGAACAGGGTACGGGCCATGTGTGGCATCAGGCAGCAATATGGTGTTAATCTACAACCTCAAAAGTTCTGCTATATACTCCACTGTATGAGTTATTCACCTGGCCCTTGTGGTGAGTCTACATCAGCCTTCACCTGCTACAGGCTCTGCCTCTTAGTGCTGTGAATGCTTATGCACCACACTGATGCCAAATCCCACTGTGTTCTGCCCGAAGCACACACACGCACCCCATGTAGTCCTTGGTGCTTGAGAGGCTTGTTAGCAGCCAGCCAGACACAAAGCCAGACCACCCTCCACCACACGCTGTACAAGTGGAGCTTAAAAGACCAGCGTGTGATCTTGCTATAGCACATCCCAGGGCAACAGTGGAGAAGAGGTGAGGGCTGGAATTACTTCTTTAGCTTTGACTGTGCGCTTACAATCCTGAGTTTGTTACACAAGTCTTCACTTCCCGTTACTAAGGGAGACAAGGAGGTTTACACAGGTTGATTCCTCTGAGCTTAGCACTCACATGTCAAATATAGTTTCAACTACTGAGAAAACCTATGACATGTGAACTCATGAACAACACAAGTTACAATGCACCGGCACTTGTCTGGAAATATACATATATATATATATATATATAAATGTTTTTTTTTTCTGGTTTTCTGATTTCTCTGATGTCATAGCAATACCATGGTAACCATGACTCCAAAATGGCATTTTTTAAAAAGGTGTTTAAAGACCCTGGCACAAAGGTCATTTTGGGTCTTCTTTATGAGCCAATAGAAGCATGTCAAGATGTAGCAATAACTTTTTTTTTCCAGCAGTAGAGCTCTTTTATTTTAAACATAAAATTATGCCAAAATACTTTATTAAATTTTAATATACGTTGCATTTTTAGATGCTTAAATACATATGTGGTTTGACATTTGCACCACCTAACTCTTATAGATGTTTAGAGACCAAAAGATTAGAGACCAAAAGAAACAAAAAATATTGTTTTTTTGCATAAAAGATAACCTGTAGAAGAATCTGATTCATGTCATGTATTTAATACATTATAATAACTTGCACTTGATATGCATGTCAAGTCGATGACCCGTGTACGGTAATGTATGTTAATATACATATATGATCAAGTATCATAATTGTCCCTGCGCTCCTAAATCATCACCTGGTAGAAACGGAGTATTTCTCCTCCTGTTGGATGCAGGGAACTCCTGCCACAGTGATGCTCTTGATGTCCTCCTTCTGAATACCCAGGTTAGAGCCTTTAATAGTCACAGAGATTCCTCCCTTTAGAGGGCCGTAACGTGGGGAAATCTAGAGAGAATGAGAGGAATAACAAAGTTTAAATGAACTCCACATAAAGTACTCGTTCTACAAACTAACACCAGCAGAGCTATCTCTGTTATACTTGGTTCTCTGTAAATAAGAATATGTTATAATAAATGATGCTGTCTGCATTACTGTACATTCAAAAATGTATAACCACTGCTACTGTACACTGACAACTACCTCATGCTATTTTAATGAGTACATTTTTTGCACTCTTGCCAATTTTAAAATCTCAGGGAACACAGAGTAAAATATTAAAAATGTTTTTATGATATAAAAATTTGTCACTATAGAGTGTTGCATTAAAGATCCGGCAAAGCTCGAATGAAAAATATATGATATAAATATGATGAAACACAGCTTAAAAACACTGACTAGACCCATCAGAGAACTGTGTGGGTGTGGCTAATGAGCAGCTGTATTAATAGCTCTCTGTCTAACACTCATAGGCTGCTTCGCCAATCGTACTGCACTAAAATCATTATTCAGCTTTTATGTACCTCTAACTGGGCAGAAAACATCATGGATGATTAAATGAACTAATGTATGAAGAAATGCGCAAAGGAGCAGATGGGTGGACGGACAAACAAACACACGTAGAAGTGTGCAAATAAAGGAACGGCTGAATGAACAATGCTTGTGTATGGATAAATAAATGAACAGGCAGCTACAGTCCACAGGAATCCACTTTAGAAAACAGGGTCTGTATTCACATACCACCACAAGCAGGAGTGCTGATTTACAGTTAGTGGCAGTCAATGGCAGTCAAAAATACTGAGGGCTCCAGCCTTATTGTTATCAACAATAGCACAAGGCTACAACAAGCAAGCTTAAAGTTTATTTTAATACTGCACATTAAGTCTAAACCGCACCAGCAGCCTCTTTCCAAATGCAGGGCCGAAAAGTTCTGTGTCACTTCCAGCAAACCAAAACTTAAACTTCCGTTCACAGGATTCACGTCTCAGATCAGTTTGAATGTCTGATGTTGAAGTGACAAAAAAATGAAAACAGAAGTGTTTACCAGTGCTCGGATCTGTGGCTACAAGTGCCCCACCACAGTAAAGACAGAAGGAAAAAGAAACTGTCACTGCTACACACCAGCACTAAGCACCGTGGAATGACCCTGAGATTTATTCACTACAGAGGAAAAGAGGCCAACCAGTCTGCACTTAAAGAAGACCTGCATGCAGTCTAAAATGGATGAGAGATGGTCGGAGGAAGTATTTAACAGAAGCGATTTAGCTGACTACTGAGTTTTGGTGTCTGTAGGCAACAATAGCCTAAAAGCTTCAGTTCTAAATAAGCAAGGGTTGGACTTCAGGCTAATCTTGTCTTGACTACATCTGTCATAAGGGGTAGAAGTAATTAAACTATTCCTCTATATGCTAACCATCCATCCATCCATCCAACCGTCCAACCATCCATCCGTCCATCACTACAAGATATCAAATGCTACTGGTGTCGTTGAAAATAGCTTACGGCTGAGATGCCAGGGTCTGGGCACTCCTGTGCCTCGGCAGTAGGACACAGCTTTTCAAACACACAAGAGCGGGTCCGAGCACACCACACACACTGGTACTTCGCATCTGCGTTCTTACATAGACTGCAGTCCTCCCGGCCCAAGGAGCAGTTATACAGAGTGACTGTAGAAAGAAGGACATGTAGTTATTCATCATAATACAACAACCTTTACAGGAAGGATATCGACCGTGCTATTGTAGTCGAACAAAAAAGGACTTCAAGCTAATGCAAAAACACAAACACGGCACAAAACACTGGCTACCGAAGAGAGAATTACAAAGCTTCATTTTATTAGATCACCATACGGACTACAACAAACAGGCAAATTAAACACCTACTGACACTGGACTTACCATTGAGTGTGCTGTCAATCTTCTTGTAAGAGTGTTTGTCTTTAATGTGGAACAAGACGCTGGCCTCTTGGGTCTTATCATAGGAAAACTACACACAACACACACAAAAGAGAGACCCAACCAGACTGTTAAAAGAATTTCTACATGAGGACTATGTTGTTATACAGTCACACTTGAATAAGAGCCTACTTCTCCTATCTGCGGGCACTCTGCTGTTCACAGACCCCCTCTCGCTTTCTCAACGCATCTGGCAGCAAGTCAAACACAGCTGAAGAGAATCGATGGTGGAAGAGAGTAGCTGCAGGCCTGTTCTCTCGGTGTGTGCTGCTAGATGCCGTTTCCCTGCCACGGTCAGAGGCTTGGGTAGGCAGAGAGCCCGTTCACCGAGAAAAGCTGTGACAGGCTGGTGTTTAACCAACAGGGGGTGCCGTAATCTCAAGCTCCCCACGGTGCTACTGTTGCTGGTACAGGTGGGCTCATCACTACTGAACCCCCATCAGTGCCCAAGTTTATCATCTCAGTTTGGCTGCACGCTTACAAATAAAGTTCCTAACGGTTCTAAACATTAGAACCATTATATTTTGCAGAGGTTCTTCAAACACTGCATAAAGGTTCTATGCACATTGCAGTTCAAATACAAGGTTCCTTAGGGAAATCGTGGAAATCTGTGGTTGGGGTGTCCAAGCCCATCCTGGAGATCAAGCACCCCGGAGAGTTCAGATCCAACACACTTGATTCTAATATTCCGATGTCCATGGTGGGACAGGTTAGGGAGATCTGCAGCATGGGATATCTTCATAACACAGTGTGTGCCGAGCAGCAGCAAGACAAACTGAGATAAACCACTCAGAATAATGATGACCACAGAGTTGAGGACACACAAGGATAAAAGTCGAAAGTGATCGCCAGCTGGATTACTGATGATTAGAAGGTCAAAGGTGTAGCTCAGCTGCACTGTGACTGTGTACAAGAGAGAGATGTGACTGTGTGTGCTACCCCCACGTATCCACTGGAGAGGGAATGGACAGAGAGAAATGAGACAGAAGGAGTCAGAGTGAGCACACGAAAAGGAAGACGAGGCAGAAAAAGTCAGAGAGCAGGAAAGGGATGGAGAGAGCAATAAAAAGACATATATAAGAGAGAAAAAGAGAGAAAGAATCAAAGATAGAAAAATATGCGAAGAGCGAGTGAGAGTGAGATAAAGAGTGTGTATTCGTGTTACCCACTATGTATCCATTGAAGGAGTAAAACGGACCGTCCTCAGTCTTCACATCATCTTCATGCTGTTTCATCAGCTCGGTGCCGATGGTGAACTCCCGGTCCTGCAGCATCAATAATTCAGATGAATTAGTGAACTAATACTGTATGTAGAGTAGGTGCCTGTGGAGTGAGTGTGTATTGATGGTGACCTTTCTACCCTCGAACATCGATAACCACACAGCTAATATTGAGCTAATACATTACTCAACAGACTCCAACACCAGCAGTATCATCAATGAAGCCTCACTCAGTGTAATAACTGCCAGGCAGAACTTGTTTTTACAACATTATAATCAAGACTGAAATAAATAAAAGCAAATACGGATCCCACATTATCTCTCTCAGTCCCGAACTGGACTTGAAATGTTCTTATCAACAAACTTGTACAGGACATGATATTGCGAACATTAACGGCTGCAAGATATTAGAAAGAAACGGAAATTGAAATCATTTCTCCATGTTATATGTACTGCGATATGAAATAATATTCGGGAATTTTTACCAGATGACTAGAACAGCTTTATTTACAAACATTATTCATTGTAAAATGATTGGGTTGAAAAAAAAATTAACAAAAAATCTGAGCATCACTCATCTACTCTGAATGTGAACCATATTTTCTCAGTGCACCAAACACAAAAGCAGGTGATGCTCTTCTTTCTGTATCCGGGAAGCCTTAAATCAGAGTCCAGGAACCGTGCAAGTTTTTTTTTAGTAACAAGAGGTGGCATGACATGTTTCCTTTAATTTGTCTTACTTAATATTACAAGTCCTGCAATGTGAGTATGCGCATGCACACATGAACATGCAAAAAGCAGGTGCAGCCCTGCTCATTCTTTCTGTAGTCACAGTATAGGGCTGAGACAAAAATCAGTAGTCCTGGAACCGTGCAAAATGTGGAGTTTTTTTTACCATGATGGAGTAAAATGAGGTGCTATGAGCAGATTACAAATCAGCATATGTACGAACTAAAGCACAGGCACTAAAATGACATGCATTATATATACCTATATAATTTCTGTTAAGTTACAAAACAAGCGAGACACAATTAAAATTTAAATAATTTAATATTTGAAAACTTGAATATTTGAAATTAAAGTGCAATACACTTCACTACATCTGGTTAAGCAGAACAAACCAAATTCGCTTGGACTTCTAGCATGAGACAAACTCTCTCCTGAAAATAAACAACTGAAAACATCAATTTATTCAACCCCCACTGAAATAAAAGTTTGTCCTGTCAGTCATAATCTTACACAATTATATCAAAGGCACTTATGAGACAAATATAACATAATATTTATGATGGAATAACCACAAATGTCTTTACTGTGATCATTATCAGTTTTTTTCAACCCCCTAAAATTATTTTTTAGTAGTACAACATCCTTTTAGTTATGACAGCTTTCAAGCGTGAAGCATAGCTTGACCTTGAGCGAATGGGTACTAGCCCATTCTTCATGGGCAAAAAGCCTCCAAAGCGGTAGGCTTGCGCACTGAACTGCCTTTCTTTAGGTCCCACCAGAGGTGCTCAATTGAGTCTGGTGATTGCGATGGCCACTCAAATGTTCCAGCCTTTCATGTTCAACCATGGATGTGCTTCGGATCATTGTCCTGTTGGAAACGTCTCCCACAGGTTTGTGACTGACTCCATCACATTTTCCTCCAAAATCTCCTGGTACTGAAGGGAATTCATGGTATGCACATGAAGCTTTCCTGTCCTATTAGCCCCAAAGCATAATTGACCCCCCGCCATGCTTCACAGTAAGTTTAGCCTGGTTCTTCCTCCTCCAAACAAGCGCTGGATTGTCCCAAACAATTAAAGTTTCATTGACCACAATAATTTAATTTTTGAAAACTTGTTCTTTGGAGTCAGCAAGGGGGTGCGCCTGGGAGTTCTGGCATGGAGGTTCGTTAAATTGTCTGAGCTGAAAAGTGCCCACATCTGACAGGTCTTTTTTCACTAGCATCACGCGGGGATTTTTCTCCACATTACGGGTAGCAGTCAGAACAAACCAGGTAACGTTTCTGTGCCCTTTAACTTGAACTTGCGAATGATACTTCCGATAGTGTCTCTTGGAATATTTAACAACTTCGCAATCTTTTTTATATCCATTGCCATTCTTGTGAAGAGCAATAACTTCTGGGACCATTCTCTTGCCTTCACCTCCTTGTAAACACACCAGTAAGATGTCTAAAACTGAATCTAGGAAACTCTTGCTTATCATGCTTGATGACATCCACAGGTGTTTTCAATACCTGATTAAAACAGGAATGAACCTCTGTTCTTAGGAGTGGTAGTCGTAAAGGGGTTAATAATTGTGTCAATGAAGAAATCACAAAAAGGCCATTTAATACTGACAAAAAACTTTAACAATTGATGCTATCTTAGTTGCATTTAGTTCTTTAACAAGTGATGTAATGCATTATGAACACAATTACAAATGTGCACTGAATTCCATAAAACCCTTCGCAGCATTGGGGGTTGAATAAATTTGATCACAACTGTAGTTGTTCTCTAGTCTAAGCACACACAATATTCTCACGAAATCTCACAGTGATGTAATGCATCCCAGTAATTTCCCACCTATATCTAGATGGTTAGCAACACACAAATATATTCATAACTAACCTTATACGCTTCCAGGTTTACTCCCTCAAAGCTGATACGAGTTTTATATCCCACTGGAATGAGGGTGGGGTCTGGGTTCTCAAACCGGGGACAGTTCTTTGCCTGGAAGATGTGGAGAAAAAAGACAGCTTTGAATATTCCTCAGTAGATAAAATAACAGAACACATATAGTGTGCAGAAAAACATGTTTAACATGTTCTGCATCACAATTTACTTCCCCATAAATTTTTAAACATCACCACTGAAGATCCCAGGAGAGGTTATTAAACATAAAAAACAGCCTGTAAAAAGAATGCATACAGCACACAAAGGTTGTATATTTTGTGTGTGTGTGTGTGTGTGTATGTGTGTGTATACATATATATATACATATATATATATATATATATATATATATATATATATATATATATATATATATATATATATATATATATATATATATGTATATATATATGTGTGTGTGTTTATGTATATATATATATATATATATATATATATATATACTGTATATATATACTTGAGGAACCTAAACCAAAGAAGATCGTAATAATGGCAAGTGTACACCTTTCCACTTGTAAAGTTATTAAAACTTACTTAACTCAGTATGACTTTATTAACTTGTTAGGTTTATGCAAGTCAGGAATTGTCACTAGCTGATGAGAATTCCAGGGCTTAATACATTTTCAGACTCTTTAAACCTAAAACTCCAGGAGGTCCCCCAAGAAGCTAATGCAGACAAAGCACTTATTTCCATTCCACTACGAGGAGTATCATTAAGAAATAGCACTTAAATGGAACTATGGAAGTCAAGGCAAGATCTGGAAGAACAAGAAAACACTCAGACAGAACTGCTGGTGTCCTGCCCAGAAACTCAAAGCCAAAACCCCATTTGACAGTACAGAACCCGCAGGAAGGTTTTGATGTCACAGCAGTGGTGGTCCACCGTTCTACTCTACAGTGTGGCCCGCATGCACATCACCTGCATGGAAGAGCCATCCAGAAGGCACCTCAAAACAATCTTATCACAAAACAGAATGTTTGAAGTATGCAAAACAGTATCTAGACAGATCTGGAAACATATCTGCTGGTAGATCTTAAACATGCCATGCAAGTAAGAATTACAGAGTAAATAGAAAGGTCCTCCAAAGAAGAGTGAATAGCAGCCTGCTATCAAATGTGTTTGTAAGTTGAGATATCTGCTAGACGGGGTGGTTATATTTATATATATATATATATATAAAATGGTGGACCACCACTGCTGTGGTGTCTCTCTCTCTCTCTCTCTCTCTCTCTCTCTCTCTCTCTCTCTCTCTCTCTCTCTCTCTCTCTCTCTCTCTCTCTCTCTCTCTCTCTCTCTCTCTCTCTCTCTCTCTCTCTCTCTCTCTCTCTCTCTCTCTCTATATATATATATATATATATATATATATATATATATATATATATACACACACTTTTACATATATAAAACTTAAGAAATCAACACAATATGCACTTTGACCAGGGGTGTCAAAACCTTTGCATACAACATGCACACCCTACCAAGATTATGTTGGCAATGATAGGAATTTGGAGTGTTGTCTTTTAGTGCAGTAGAGTTCAGTATGTATATTATCACTGAGTGTCAGTTTTTCATGTGTCAAAATTGAGTGATTAATGGATCAACAGAAATGGTCAGAAATCCCCTGGAATAAATACTTTCTCCATTAACTGCCATTAAATGTTATGAACTGTTGCTCCTCATCCTGTAGAGTTGTGTTTTTCAGTAGTTATAAAACTGGAGAAGACCGGACCCTCTGACATTACGCTGATTATACAGTTTAAGATGAATACTCAGCAATAACCCGTAAACCTCTCGTAAACTGCTGCCCTGCATAAAAGAATGAGTACACAAGGTTTAGTAGCTTTGCACCTGTTTGTGTTTGATGATGTTCGGGCCCATTTCAGCATCGTTCATGTCCGAGCAGGTGTGGTCAGCAGTATTCCACTGACACGCCCACGGTCTGCTCACGCACGCCGTACAGCTACAAGGCAAAAAACGGAGAGCGATTTAAAAGTACACCCACAGAGGGAAAGGAGAGCGAAGCATCAACACGCCGACCCCACAGATCTGTAATTACATTTTTCAGCAGTGTGTAAATGTTGAGGGGAAATAATACATCTTTGCTATTCCCAAGAAACAATGCACATTCATCAGATATATCCCACAGTGCCCCAAAGAAAGAAGAAACGTGGGGAAAAAACTGTATGGGTGCAGAAAAAACCACTAGAGATCACCTTTTGCTTTTGATAAATGAATAGGAAACTAAAGCAATTTCCTGCTCTTGGTGTGTGGGTGAAAAAAAAACAGGAAAGGAAAAGAAAATGCAAGCAGTCCCTATGGAAGCAAATTCAATTTCAGTATCACTCATGCATCACAATTTATGAGTAAACCTTAGTTTCATCCGTACAGATGCTCGTATTCATTACACACACATACAGGCGCCCACACACACCAGTGTCAGCACAAACGCACGACACACTCGCTGACACAAGGAGGAGAGAGGAGAGCCCACTCACGGAGTGTTTTCCGCTTTGCGGATGGCTGCTGCACAGTTGTAGAACTCATAGTTGCGAGAGGCCACCTTCACACTATCATTCACAAAGACCTCCACCGGCACTGCCACGAAATCTAGACGGGGAGAAAGAAGCATGAGGGGGTAAAATCATAGGCAGAAACTGGGTGTTTACCTAAAAGCTTCACAAGCTAGAATATGACTTTTGCTGTTCTCACAGCGAGCTGCCGATTTATTAGGTACACAATGTACCTACACTAGATATCTGCTTCCTGACCAAAGTCCAACAAAATATCAGGTTTTAATCATGATGCTTCATGTACAATATCTGCCCTTGGTTAAACTCAGGACAGCTTTCTAATGAGCAGCTTTTTAGTGTAAATGAATGTGTTCAGAATAGCTCCAGGGTTTGAAGAGCAGGAAACTGTGAACGAAACCAGGGAAGAAGGTCAGCAGAAAATCAGTCACACCATGGATGATGTAAGTGATGTGTTGAGTTGGTAAAAGGTCATTGTGCATTTCTGCAGCAGCAGCAGTGGTAAGAGAACTTCAGCATGGTGGGGTGAACGGTTGATCAGGAGAGGGCAGATGATGATCTCCGTCTGGTATGATTGGCAATTCCACAAAAGCATACTGATATTGAGTACTGTTAGGAAGCATTCCTACAGCAGGCAAAAGTGGTCCAGTCTTTTTCTTCACACGTGGGACAGATATAGTGTTATCTGTGTGGCAGTGCGAATGATTTTTATGACATTTTCATATATGAAACTAAAATCTGATCTGTAGCCGATATGCGGCTGTAAGACAGATCGGAATATAAACAGCACTCTGCCAAAACCTAAAACATTTGGGGGCGAGGTTTCTGTACGAACAAAACTAGAAGGCACTTAATACTGATGCTGGAAGAGAATTTCTAAAGAAACAGTCGAACACAGTCATAGCAGAACAGGGCTGAACTTTGTAATTGCTTGTGAGATGCTGACGAAGATGAAACTGAAACCTTCAGGAGGAGATCCGCATCCGCTGGCAGCCCTGATTGTTTACATCTGCATGAGCATGCAAAGTGAAGCATTATTCTTTTGTGCATGCGGGTGAGTTTAGGATCATGATCTGTTCAGAAAAGCCTATGAATGGGCTGATGAAAATCAGAGGACCACTTTAATCTGCTGTTTACTGCAGATGTGTACAATACCAGTTCATGCTAGCATGACATTTGCAGAATCCACCCAAGTGGGATCGGGTTTGACATTCAGCAGTCAGGCCTGGTCAGGTATCAGTATCATGGGCGTCTAGACCTCTAATTTGCGCTATTTGGCCATTTTATTAAGGGCAATAAATTTTATTATAGTGACAATAAAACCATAAGAATTGACAAGAACATGGCTGTGGCACTGATAAAAGTTAACGGGGCAGAGCGTCCTAAAATGGACCCATATCCTAGAGAAACTTCCCCTGCTGTTTTTGTATGAACGCTCATGTTGCATACTAACATCTGCTACAAACCATATACGAAAATTGTAAAACAGATCTTTTTTAATTAATTGTTTTTAAAATTAGAACTCGTCTCACAACAACTTAGCTCCACCCTTTTCTGTTAAAGTTATAACGTGCCTGAACTACAAGGCAACCATTTAGAACAAATCTCATTTATACATATATCAGTTAAAAGCACAGTCATGAACAAAAGATTAGTTCTAAGGAATACAAAAATTGCCTCGTAATTCTTTTTTCTGGTAAATAAACAGATCTCTAATAAAATACAGGACAAATGTAGTGATTTTGAGGAATGGTGAACCTGTCTCTATAGCATTATTCCAGAGACTTGCAGAAACTATGCCAAGAGCACACTGAAGCTGTTGTGGAGCCTTGTGCTGCTCAACATCTTAAGACACTTCCTGTTGTTTTTTCGCTTCAGTTGTCACCTGTGTGTATATGCATATTCAATGTTTTTACAGCCGTACCTTGGTGTGGAGGTGTAACTGGCAGCTCATGAGGTTGAGGAAGGTCGCACCTCACCATGGAGTCCACCATCACGGCTTTACTTTTGATTGTGCCAATTTTGCAGAGAAGCTTGTCAAAATCTCTGATGCTGGGCAGGGATGGGATGTTGATCTCAACCTATTGGGAGACGGAGAGCAGGTTTAATGAACTGGCAATCTATGTGAGAGCCCTGACAAGCCCCTGCTGTCCTGAGATCCAATATAATGCATTGGCTCGGTAGCCTGCACTTTCACTGTGGAAGGAGCAACAGTCAGATACTGATTGGTTTGTGCACACATCATGTGTAAAGAAACAATGCACTAAATTCTGCCTCATTACAGCTGAGGTTACACAGGCTTCTCGCAAGCTCCTGTTACTTCCCCATGGCAAATGTCGACATCACAGAATAGTTCACATGTGATAAAAGACGTACAAACAATAAGCATTGTGTAAAGCAATTACATAAGCAGTTTACAAAACTACATTAGCATGCATTACACTGTTTCTGTACATTCGCCATATGGCTTCAAGACACAATAGCTGGGCAGATGCAGTAGATTAGCACGCTCAGCTTTTCTAATGATTGTTTGAGAAGGGAAGTTTAAAAATAAGTGTGGTAATTGTGTCTGTGACACCTGTGCGCTCACCTGCTGGGTTTTTTTGCAGCTGAGGTTGGGAGGATGGAAGGAGACTATTTTAACACACTCCTTCCTAGAGCTCCATAGCCAGCCATTCTTCTCTTCAGCTCTAGTGCACTCGGACCTCCTAGTACATCTACAGTGCCGTGACAGAACAGGCACAACCCGTGACTCACTCCATCATGAATGAAATTGCACAAAATATTTCTAAGCCAACAAAAATAGCGCTGATTTAGAAAACCCTGGATCTATAGCTACACTTGAATTGGTCCTACTTGGTTTTCATTTCTGAACATTTGTGAAAACTCATCACAAATTATAACACAGTTGGATGCAAAATCTGCCTTAAATGACATGTTGTGTTTTCTGCACATTTGAATGCATAATTAATACAAGCAATCACTACAATTTGCAGAAAAAATATTCAAGTGTGCTATACATATGTCAATATTGACCAGTTCTGCATCCACTACTGTATGCAGCATGGCATTACGCAAGTTTGTTTAAAGCTGACTTGATGGGGTGACAACAAATGGGAGTAAATGTGGAACTAATAAAAAACAAGTTGGACAGCAGTCATGTCTGTATGGTGTTGTGCATAAACAATACAGAATAAGTGAAACAGTCTGTCTTTACTGTGGTGGTGATGTATGTCAGTAATAACTGGGCACAAGTATTCTCAAAATCAAAAGTCTCCAATTTGTTCCAGGCTCTAGTTTCAGTCTGTGTTCCCAGACACCTCCACTTTTAAACTGAGAGCGCTTGACCAAAATTCTTGACAATACAAATCAACCATCCTTAAAAATGTATTACGTGTTTAAGCGCAAGTAAGATCACTAAGCAAGAGAATGATCTACTGGTAAGATAAAATGAGGGGGATAAGTGAATTAAGAGCTCTGTGAAAAGCCTGTTTCTGTACATTTCAGCAGTGCTCAATACAAACCTTTTAAGGATCTCTTAAAAAGGCCTGTACAGAGTGTGGGCGTCTGTGATATAAAAAGGGCTTTTACAGACAGGTTTTACATTCACTGATTTCTCTCCATCATGGTAAAATATCCAGTTTTACACGCTCCCACATGCATGAGTATATTCAGAAATCTGCAGATTTAAGTCCTAACCTAGGATCACATGCAAAAGAGTGATCTTTTCATTTGGACATTTTGGTACTGCTGTAGAAATATCATAAGTCTTGTTAGACAGAAAACCTGCTGCTACACCGGCAGACAGGATAACAGTGTTCTAAATGATTTCACTTGTTTTAGTCATTTTGTCTAAAGAAATTGATTCACTCTACTGGCAAATCATTGTGATACCATGACTACATTAAACTTTCAGATGCTATGGGTGTTACTGGAAGCTCTGACTAGAGGGCAGACCAGAGATTACAGACCATAAAGAGCTTCCAGATTTACATAATGTTGTTTCCACATGGATTTAGAAAGCAATACTAATCTACTGATCTCTCGTCAGCTGTTCTGACAGTCAATCACTATGCAGTGACTGGGACACATCATACAGATGCAGGTCTTATGGCCTTTCTTTAAAACTTCCTGCCGATTTGATGTTGCTGAGTGCCTGCACTGCCCCTAGTGGTTCTGTGCATACTGCACCTTGCGTAGGTGTAGCGTTAATTTCTGAAGATGTGCACAAAAATGCACCAAACAGATGCAGTACACACAAGGCAGCCAATGCAGGTATCTTTCTAGCCTATGTCTCGTTCAACTCATATTGCTCAACGCTATTGATAAATAATGAGTACACACATATCCTGTTCATGTTAAAGTTCGAAACGCATAAATTACAAAACAGAATTAGCTTTAATCCTTACATTTAAATGGTCAAACACACAACACATAGTACTCACCTGCCCTCCAGGACACACCAGCCACAGTAAGGATCTTTCTGGGCCATACAGGACATGCAGTCCTCCTGCAGATGACATGACTGCACTGGCACCTTAGTGATCTACACAGGCACAGAAACAGCATGAAAGCCTTTGGTTTAGTCTTACTTTGACCCACAGGCCTTTTTGTTTTAGATTTCATTATGAAATTATACATGCCGCATCAGCGGGTGGTGTACACAGTGAAAGACGTTAGGGCATGTTCCTGCAACATTGAAGATTACGGACAGGCAGAGAAATGAACCTTTTACAAGCACACAGACTTAATGCCATGATAAATGGCTTTAGTGCTGTACCTTTTTCTCTGTAGTGATATACAGGTGGCTCTGGGTCTTGTCAAAGAAAAGGTTCTTATTCACACGACTGCCTATGGTGTCCCCGGGAACCCTGATGTACACCTCCGAATTGCCTGACAAATGAACCTGCAGAGTCGGAGAACAACAAACACAGAGCAGGTTACAATTATACAGTGCAGCATGGGACAAGACACATCCGTCATCCTTACCCGCTGCGCAGAAACCCACACACGGCGTCCTACGCACCTGAGACACACCTGACAAAATGTCATTCCCAAACTAATGGTCTACAAGCAGTTAATGACCACAACCTCCAAGAATCTGCTCTAAAACTCCAAAAATAGCCTCTTGGACTCTTCATTAGGAATAGTGCTGCTATCAGTAAGACCCAGACAAGTGAAAGGAAGATGCCAGCCATTCCAGTCTAGGCTTCTCTTCTTGATTCTGCCTGTCAGAGTTCTGGTGTTAATGAAGGAGCGAATTCAAGTAGAGGAGGCTTCAGTGCACTCCTAAAACTGCTGGCTGTATCTGAGAACTGACTCATGATCTAAAGGCAAATCCACTGTAATTAGTCAGCGTCTGTACTCACAAAGCATCTTAAGAGTTCCAGATCACAATAAGCTTGTAGCCTTTTATCTGGTTTACATGTTGCTGTCTACACATCAAATGTGCTGTGTTTATCAAGCTTGCAACAGGGCATCCCAATAACTGTAAAACAGTCCTTTGGCAGACATCAACTGACTTTCCTACACAGAATTTCTCATCTGCTTTCTCACTCTCCTTTTTTACCCTGTTGGATGCAAGCTATGCAAAGCATGTGGCATGAAGCTGCTGGCTTTGGTAGATGACTAATTGGACACTATTTGGCCACCACTCTTTGCATTTTTTAAACCTTATGCAACCAGGTTTTCTCATCTGGCTCTTAAACCCGCACTGTGCATTCTAGGAGCAGCGCCAGTGCTTTCACAAAGGTTCCAGAAGTAAATTTTTACTGATAGCCTTTAGCACTTTAATGCCTACCTTCACCACCTCTCCCATGCTGTTCCCAAGAAAGGCTATAGTGTGGTCATTCTCCACAGCAATGGCCACTGCGGTCAGATGACAATGACCTTGTCTAGTGAAGATTGCCTCTGCCTGCAGGGCGAACTGTGGCCTGCTGGCCAGCGGGTAACGGAGAAACTCTGCTCCACACTTGTTCTGGTCCACTATTTCTTTCTGCAATGAAGGATAGAGAGAGTTTTAAGCCTCTTCAGGGTCTCTGAAGAATTCACCTCACAGCCAGGACACTGGTGACTTCTCTCTTAAACCCAATACGAGCTGGATTAGTTTGGCCTGAGGTTGAGGTACTATGATTTAAGTGATTACTGGTGAGAATTGAAGACTGAATGAGCTCCTTTTGTTCGTGAATAGTGGAGCTATTTCAGTAATTGTGATCCTGTTCAAGCTAATGTAATAATACAACCTGCTAATACCCACGACCATTGCTTTTTGGATGGTAGGCAGGACAAATGCTTTTTCTAGATGGACCACAAATTGACTATCCTATGCAGTTATCGTCAGTAAGTGTGGCACCTGTGGCATAACACATCCTGGCTATGATGTTTCTGTATAGGTTATTTCTATCTGTATTTCTATCTGTGGTAATTCTGTGGAAATTAACCTCATACGAATTACATTTCAGAACCTCCTCTTGTAATAGGAACCCAGCTTGAGTTTGACATATACAGTCCTTAACCAGGGGTATGAATCTGCAACAGAGCCAAGTTTCAAACAACTTATCTAGATGCTCACTATTTGCTAGGTCAGGTGTCAGATCAAGGTTGGAATTAAATTCTGTAGTTAGGGAATAATCTTTAGAGTCAAGTCCATGCTACAAAGCAGGGTTTTCTCAACCAGGTCTTCATCGTCCTCTCTATACCAACTCCCAACACACTTGACACAAGCCTTTAAGCAGACTGTCCAGCAATCCCAGAGGACCAGGTTGAGGAACATCACTATAACTTAATCAATCAGTTTTGGGACATTGCTACTTACAGTATGACGATGCTCACAAGGATTGTCTGAGCTGGATTTGTAAGGGCTATACACAGCTGGTTGTCCTCCAATATTCCCATTGTTAGTATAGCAGGCGTTAAGGATGTCCTCCACCCGCTCATTAATGCGCTTTAATGGATACATGCAAAGAGCGGAGTCTGTAGCATCCTCGCCATCTGGACTGGCCACTATAAACAGCACTCTATCCCAGACTGTAACAGTGCCGTACTGACCGGAATCCAGCATGGCACGAGCCAGCTCCTTTCCTGGCTCAGTTACGTAGGCAGCCTGAACTTTGTTGTACTGAACTCCATTTTTACTGCAGTTGAGCTGCAGCTCAGTGTAGGAGTAATAGCCCTCGTCCTTCTCGCACAGGCGCGACACAAAGGTGAAGTTTTTGTTGTCCCCTCCGGCCCGAGTGCGGGAGAATAGGAAATAAACAAAATTAGAGTCTTTGAAGGCAAAGCGAAACTGGTGCTGGTAAGAGGGGGCAAAGGGGATGGCCTGCACCGGAGAGGCCTCCACGATGCTCTCAAACACCACCCACTCCTTATAGTTCTCCAGGATGCGTGTGGTGATGAGTTTAGGGCTGTCCTCCTGGCTGCCATAGCCCTTACCGATCAGGAAGACATCAAATGGCTTTTTATCTGGGTCGTCCTTCAGCTGGAACGTTGCCATGACCCCCACGACCAGGATGCTCTCCTCAATGCTGGCAGCATATGTCCTTTCCCCTTTGTTGTCACTGTAGTAGATCTGCTCATTTACATTACTGAGGTTCAGAAGTGAGCAGATGCCTCTATACACACTGCCACACACTATCAGAGATCTGTTCGTGGGGTGGACCAACAGGAGCTTGTTGATGTTGTTAGTGTCTTTAAGCTCAGTGGATGTGCAGGTGGAGACAGGCGGCGTGCAGCTACGAGCGTCCTTCTTCGGCCCCGTCTCAATTCGAGCTTCCTGCTTGAGAAAAGCATTAAGCTGGTAAATGGCATTGACGGCGCCCAGGTACACACGGCCCGTGACAGGGTCCTGAACCACGTTGTTGATGCGTGTGTCTGTGGAAAAATCCAAAATCCCTCCGGAGCCTTCAGTGAAGAGCGACCACACCAAGAACAGGACCATCTGCACCCAACCCGCCATCTCTGCGGGAGAGTGAAAGAAGGAAAAAGAGATGAAGAAAGGACAAACACATAAGACAAATGAAATAAGCTAAACGCTGCAAACAGTCATGGTAACTTTGGAAAATTAAGCGACTGAAACCATTTCAAAGGTCAATGGTAGCCAGCAGCTTCTGCTGGGACATTAAAGGATGCTTTTAATGAGCGGCTAGACCTACATCTGAGATTTGTGCAGGAAGTTGCCTACAGTGGTTCCCCCGGTTCAGACTCCAATATATTTTTAAATTAGCTTTCATCAAGGACTTTTGGATCTCTATTTTAGTATTCTAATCGGGGTACAAATTGTTAAGCGTTAACAGATTCCAAGGGAGTCTTTAGAAATGTAAAGATTTGAGTGCAACACAAAACCGACTACAACACTAAACCCACAATCACCCCTACACGTAGACACCCACTCTCTCTTTCACTCTCTCTCTCTCTCTCTCTCTCTCTCTCTCTCTCTCTGAGGACATTAATCTTAGTTTGGTCACAGCTGCTCGAGCACAGTCAATCATCTGTTGCTTATTTCATTACATATAAATGACAGTGAGACAATCGAAGTCACAGATACACACACACACACACACACACACGCACATCAAAACAACCAAACCAGTGAGGGGGCCCACACTGCCTGACTCACAAGAGAAATATACATGTGTACACACACACACACACACGCACACAGAGCGCTCCTCTGGAGAACTCTACAGGTGGTGCCGTCAGCAGCAGCGGGGCCTCTGCTCTTCTTTCCAGTCAGACAGTTAAAACCTAGAAGGCACACTTGTCAAACTCCAAATCCTGATGAAGTCCCACCCGGCTGAGCTTGGATGGCTGTTACATTATGTTATGCTAACCTGCCTTTCCCCTGCAACTCTGACCACGCACACGACTCATTATCCATTCACCCCCCAGGGCTCTGTTAATTTCAGCTCACACTCTCATTTCCATAAAAGCTCCTGTCCCTCTCTTGCCCTGCTTTATCCCAGCCTCTTTTTCTCCCTCTTCTGAGCATGAAGCTCATTTATTTTAAATTGCATTTCTCCAGGTAAATGTGTCTGCCCTTTTTAATTCATCGCCTTAAACAATTTTCAACAATAGTTTGAAACAGTGATATGAGGCACTACGTGCAGTTTGGGCTCTTCGCAGCAACAGCAGTTTGTGTTTTTCTGTGCGCCTGCCCCTGGAGATGACTGAGGACACTCTCTGCAGAATGTTAACTGAGATCAACTGTTTAGATGGAGCACTCAAAAAAAAAAAACATTGGTCTTCTTAATAATACACATATGTGAGTTTTTGATCCACCAATTTGTTGGAATTTTTTTAAAAACCTGGATGGAAAAGCCAGAAACTGGGAAAATGCTACAACAGCTTCTATGCTTGCTTGAGGCTGAAAAGTTGGTTTATCGATAAACAGAAAAGTGAACAGAAATACTTTTTCCTGCTATGTCCTCTCAGAACAGTTTATCCCGCTGATGTTCACAAGGGGTTCAGCGGGTGATGAGGGTGGGTAAAATGAGACAGGGACTATAGCCCTCGTTAAATGGGCCACTGTCCACTCCTTCTGGGGTCTCTGAGGTGTTAGGGCTATAACTGTGTACAGCTGACAGAGGTCTGTCAAAACTGCTCTACTGAGAGCCAATAAAGCTTCAAATGCCTCCATGCATGGGGAGTAGGACCGTCTTATACTGTTCATAGCAAGCCCATCTCATCATCACTGAGCACATGCACATAACTGTAGTAGATGGAAACAGTCATCAATCCACATTTTCTTCCACTGACATTTTAATAAAAATGTGCTTTAAATTTGCAAAATGTTGGAACAGAAACTCAGCTGTACAGACAGTTTTACAGAGCCCATATAAGCCAGTCTCACACCTATATATATTCAAGACTGTTAGATTAAACTCAATTTCAAAAGATCACTCACTAAAAACATTACTTGCAGATCAATGAACTGACAAAGATTAGTTGGCAATTTCCATGATCAATTCTACTGAAGAAGACAAATATGTTCTTAACTTTTAATGCACGTTAATGTTCATTAATGTTCGGTATTATGTTATTTCGAAACATTTCTATTCTGTGCTGTTTTGTGTTTTGAAAGAAGAAAACAACAATAAAGAAACACTATAATTTATTTATTTAACACCTTAAAGGGGTCTCTCTTACATTAAGAAAAATAACAGACCCATTTTTATGGCTACACCCATGGCAAGTTCATGTGCATCTTGCTGTAAGCCTATTTTGTTTCTTCTTTGGTGTTATTTTAAAACAGTTAATCACAAAAACAACTTATAATTGATTATGTAAGACCAACAGGTGTATTACAGTAAGCCCTTTATCCAGCACACCCTTCCAAGCATATTTCACCAGGTTGTAAAAGGCAATGACTTATTGCTCCTGCACTTGTAAACCTGGGTCCGGGTGGCTGATCTTACATTAACACAAAGTGGCCAACATCCTGTGATTTAGATCCCAGCTGTCTGTGAAGCAACAGTAATGATTAACCACTAATCTAAGAAGACAGATCAGGGACTTTACAGAGAGCATGAGTTAAAACCCACAACACAAACCCTAACTCAATATCAAGCTTCTGGACACAAAAGAAATGGCTCTCAGATGTATAGATCACCAGTGGAGACCTCACTTACAAATCACACATGTGTCTTCTGTTATCCGATTAGCCTGGCACATCTCTTGTGTTGCTAATGCAAGACAAAAGGTCAAGACACATGGGCCCCGATCCATCAAGTGTCTCATGGCAGACAGGATGCACTAAAGCTATAAGACAGAATGGGGAAAGGTAAAAGTCTCTTCCAATTAACTAAATGACAAAAGTCAATCAGTGACGGGACGCTAATTGGCTAGAGGTTAAATTACATGGCTAAGTGTAGATGAGGCTAATAGGCACTGAGCTTCAGTGAATGAATCAGAAACAGCTTTGACAGGAGTGCAGGTCGATTGGTTGATTTATTTATTTGCTTATATATTTTGGAAGTACAGCACACAGCTGTAGAGGTGAACAAAACCATGTTACCTCCCTAGCATTCCTCAACACAACATAAGAGTTGCATAAGAGTCTGTGGTTGAAGTGACTGAAATTCAGCTCTGCTATCTTACTGTACAGAGCATAACTTCAAAGAATCATTTGCTATTCAAGCAAATTGCTAACTCCTTCCAACAACGTATGCTACTATACAAATGTGCATCAGAGGTTGGGTTGAGGGTCATTGAACGCTGTGAGGAATGAAAAATCCTGAACACTTTTTCTCCCCCACCCCCACTTTCGTTGGCATGCCTTTACTCCCCAAACGCTTTTCGTCTCTTTTCATCACTCTTCCACACTCCTAATCCCAGGGACTGAAGCTTGCCCGCCATCAAAGGCTTTAGGAGAACCAGCGCAAGACCAGCACAATGACACAGGTGTCACACCGGTGCGCTGCACAATCCAATCAGAAAGCAGGAAAACTGAGAGGTGCCATCCGCTTTCAGACTTCTCTACGCTCTTTGCACATGTACGCATACGCTTTATCACCATCGGAAGAGCTCCTGGAAACATACTACCACTTCTATATTTAACTTTGGGCTGGAAAATGTGCCTGAAGCGAACGCCGTCGCAAATCGGTGGCGATAAATAATAATGAAACAAGCCAATTGCTAATGAGCCGGGCACATCTGGAGCGATCCTGCCAGAAAGCCCATGCTGTTAAATTATAATCGTCCTGGAGAACAGGAGGCGTACCTCCAGGAGAAAGACAGAAAACAGGGAGAGAGACAGAGGGGAAGAAAAAAAATGAAGGAAAGAAAGAGTGTAGTGGAGAAAGAAAGCAAATGCGTGCTAATATAAGCCAACTCCAAGGGCAAAGAGATCAGGAGTGATGAATAAGTGTAGAGATACAAAGAGAATGAGAAAGAGAGCGAAAAAGAAACACCAAGGATAAACTCATTAGTATCTTACTGCCTGAAGAGCTAATCATTTCCACTGCTTTTATTCTGCTGTGGAACATACGAGACTGTAACACAAGACTATCACTGTCTCCCTAACTAGTCTCTGCTCATCACTCCACATACAACAAGCCTTGACTCCAGACTCTACAGGGGGCTGCGTATAGGCCTATTTCCAGTGTAAGGCCTCGTACAGTAAAGCAGTGATAGACAAGGTGCAGTCCAGAATACGTATGTGGGAGAGGGCTCGACTGCACCTCTGGAGGCTTGGAAGGCCAGCGAGCTGTCTGAATGGTTGTGGATTTCTCATGTGGAAGAGACAGATGTCCTGGCATTGACCCCTGTGGAAAAAAAAAAAGTCCAAGCAGAGCTAAACTGGTGCATCCTTGGTTTCGTCTTCATGGAGTCTCTGGGAGTGAAAACAGCTGCTGACAGCAGCCTGTGGAGGCAGGTGAGGGGCTTTATAATGAGTCTGCATGACCCCATCGCTTCAGCGCCATCTTCAAAGCCTCGAAATCCAAGTTCTTGCTTTTACACACAAAAGCAACTCTTAGCGTTTAGCATTAGCAAAGCTAGTGTCCTGCAGAGAGGCCTATAGAAAGCAACAAACCTGCCTGTCGAATTTGTGAAGATGAATGGCGAAGAACAATGAGCAGGATATCATTTCATATTCATGGCCACGCTGAGCAGATTTCCTATTGAAAGCGTAATGGATGCTTTTTCCATTGGATGCTAATGCATTCAGATGCTGCTTTCTATAGATTACCGTCTTGATAATGACAGCTGAGGACTTCATCTCAGGCTATCACACATACGGACACGCACGCACAGGAGTGAGAGCTATTAAAAAATCTTGGGCCCTACACTATTGCCTGCGGGGTGAGAGAGAAGGGGCAACTCTCATTTGCCAATCAGCCCTTCTCTATCTGATTGATCTTCTCTATCTGTCATGTTTTGTTGGTCTGCAAAATCCTGATAAAGCATGGATTTAACAGATGACAGCGAGAGTGAGCAACATGCAGAGAGGGCACGAGCTACAACCGTTTCAGGGACGGTACCAAGATAATGAAGGTTTTGTTATTTTGTAGACAATAAAAGTGAAGGAATTAAAGTCGTTAAGCGTGTTAGAGTGGGCCCTTCTCACCAAGGGGGCAGAGGGAAAACGGTTGCAGAGGTGCTTTGGAAAAGCTTGTGTGACAACAGCAATCCAATTTCCATATGAACAATTACCCCACTGTCGGGACTGGCACTTCATTTATTTCAATTTGACTGACTGAGGGGGAGAGCGGCTCGCCAAGGCAACCGAGCCAGTGCTGAGAGGCAGCGAGGCAGCTGCTACCAATACACACTGCCCCAAGAGAGGCCAATCACATCAGTGCACAGCCTCCACAAAGGGCACTCGTACTGTTCAGACAAGCCAAGTTGCCCCCACCTTGGCCTAATGACTTCACCCTGAGCATCCTCCACAGAAAACAAGAGGGACACGGCCAATGTTTGTGTTTGCATGTGAGTGTTTTTGCATCGGTTCATGTGCAGTCGGTAAGATTAGCGTCCAGTAAAATGAATATACAAAAAAACTAATATTAAAAACAAATCCATAATGCCAACTCATTTTTCACAGAAATGTTTGATACAATATAGATATCAAGTAAACTTTCAGTTCAACACATGGCTGTGGTGAAAAAGTATGACACTTCAGAACTATATTAAATGCACAACAGCCGCAAAACTATACAATAAATACAGAGAAAAATGACCAAAAATGAGTGCCTCCAGATCCTGAGGCTTTAATGTAGCCAGTTAACATGCCATGCCAGTTAATTATGGTTGTGGTTACGTATACAGTAATGGGTTTGGTCAAATTGGTCAAAACTAATCTACAGGTGGATCACAAGCTCTGTGTTATGACCCACTACAAATTTGTTACAGCAACATAGTTGACAGCATAGACTGTTGCGAACTCTTGCAAATAGAAAATTGCATTCTTTCCAATTTTTGTATTTTATAATTTTTTTAAATAATTTTTATATTTTAATATTAAAACAATTAACCTTTCAGCCCTAAATTTCCCCACTTTAAACTTAAAACATAATTTTTGATAGTCTAGGTTGTAGTTTGCAGGATTGCAATTTGAAATTTACACTATAAAATGGATTGATCTTTTAGCCTGATGTAAAATCAATCCCCCTTAATACTCTAAATATGGTCATGATGCACTGAGAACATAACAGATGTACTGGATAATACTGCATGAATAAGTAATGTTAGGAATACTCCTAAGGCCTGAATTATAGGTGTGGTTCACTCTGGAGTGTTGGGCAGAGTGAATATAAAGAAACAGGGGGAAAGAAAAGGAATAAACTTTCTTGAGCTCTAAATACAAAGTCAGAAGCACAGGTATTCGGGCATGTGTGTGTGAGGGAGTCTGTAGTTGTAAAATAAACAGCAAATAAAATATTCAGAAGCACATGTCACAGATGACACATTGCAGTAACATTTGCTTGGCATGAAACAGTGCAACTACACAAAGCAGAACTAACACGAAGCAGCAGTACAACATGAACGCACACCACTAATGCGGAACCAACACAAACACACACAAAGTAACAGACAATAACACAGAGACTGAACTCTACTGTACTTAGTTTCTCCTGAACACACACTGCACAGAAGGCACCAAAGTACATTGCAATCTTCTCCAATACAGATATTTATACAAATGATAAAAAGCCAATAGATACATCTAGGCCTGGACAATAATTCGATATCGGTATTTACCACGATAAGAAATGTTTCAATAACGGTGATATCACTTTTGCGATATTTCGATATGTATTATTTACGGAATCTGTCGTTGACGAGCATTTTTTTACAGGGCGCCGTCAGTTCGCTGCATTCAAGCACAGTTGAACACAATCGGCCTCCCTAGCCGGGCTACGTCAGTGCGTGATGACGTAATCACAGGCACGCAGCCAGATAGGCTAGGCTAGGCTAGGCTCAGCTCCAGCGCGGGACATTTTAGATGCGAAATGAGTGCCCCTGACGGCAATACACAAGTGAGCGAACAAGCTTCCACAAGCGAAAAGACAGAAGACATAGTTGATAAGAAAGGGGGGACAAATTCAGTGGTGTGGACGTGGTTCGGCTTTCGAAAGTCTGATAAACTTCAGGTTTCATCTTGCTGCAAATTGTGCCGGAGAGTGGTGCGGACTAGCTGCAATAATACATCCTATCTGTTCCACCACCTCAAGCAGTTCCACTACATAGAACATTCTGAGAGTCAAAAAATGAGGCACCAAAAACGTTCAAGCCAACCTGTCCCTAAAACATCGCCAGCATCTGCGTCCGCCAAAGAGAACCCCATGCAGCAGTCACCGGTGGTTGCATTCATGACATATGACAAACAGTTTTAGACTGTTGTAGTTACAGATTTTAAAGTAAATTTGTAAAGTAAAGTTTTAAAGTGTTTATATCGATATCGGAATTATATTGTATCGACCGAAATTAAGGAATATATTGCAATATAAATGTTGGCCATATCGTCCAGCACTAAGCACATCCCTAACTCTTAAGAGGCGTCAGGTTTTACGTTGCCCAGTTCTGGGAACAACTGAATTATACTAAGTATAAGCCATCAGTACAGAACAACAGACAATAAAAACAAATGTATACTGCTTAACAGGAACTATTTAGATTCATTAATCAATGGTGTAAAATGTATGTAAATGAAATCCCAGCAGCAGTTAACACTGCCATGAACAAACAGTGAATCTCTGTGTTGTAAAGGTAGGGAAAGCAAAATATCACTCTAAACAAAAGCATTTTGAAGAAGATACAGAAGATCTGCCAGTTCTTCTGAGTCAGGGACGAGTCAGGGACCTCACAATTCTTTAAAACATTTCAGAGTGTAGAGCATAAAAAGCCCAATATGTTTGGAAGGCTAAATGCGACTGTTCAGTACACTCTTACATAGGCTGGCATTCAGTGACACCACACTGTAAAGCAGTCACTAGACTGAACAGGTGCCTTCACAGACTGTGTTTAGGCTTGGCAATGCGCTCCTATCTAAACGTGTGAATAAAATGCATGTCAATCAAAGTTTGTCCGTTTATGGTTAGGCGTAGGGGGTAATGTATGTAGACTACACTTCAAACACAATGTAATGTTAAACTAATGCTACATTTTTTTCTGAATTTAAAATGTAATAATGTGTAGATATGCAGAAAATCATATGTTTCCAAACAGGGCAATTTAAACCTTTGCATATGTCTGTATACTATTTTTTTTCTTAGACATATCAAATGATTAAGGTAATTAATTGAAATAATTTCATGATTTCACCTCACATAATAGCAATTGACTTTTTAATTCAGTATGTTCTGGCTATGAAATGACAAAATGAGCTTAATTAGAATATTTTCCCAACAAAAACACCTTCAACAAATATTAACATAAAAATTACAAACATTAAAAATAAATATTCATATATATAAATAACCCAATTCCATCCTTTTTTGGATTAGGAGCTGTTTCTTACATTAAAGAGCTGAACTAAGTTTTAGTGAGCCCTTGAATTCCAAGATAAGGCATTAAACAATACCAAACCATGCTTATAGGATTGTTACTAAAACACTGAAGGAGGCCATTCATACATTCAGTAATTTAACCACATTGTTTTTACTGTGTGAACGTAGGGCTAATGAATATAATTACAAATGGTGTGAAAGCACTTTGTTAATTTTCATCCTGATATCCAGTTAGAACAATAGTAGCTGCATGTTCTTACTTATATACCTTTGTAGGTTGTTCCCGTTTTCAGAGGAACTGTAGAATTCCAATCTGCTCTTTGCTCTTGTTAATCTGCTGATCGCTGGTTTATTCATTGTTCTCCTGCATGCACTGTCCAGTGTAATCTGACATATTACTGATTTTTCCTCTCTGTGGTGTAAATTGCAGGCAAATGAGGCATCAGACTCAATATGCTTTGATGATAAACAAATTCAAGGCATTGCGTAGGCTGAAAATAACATGCCAGTAAAGCCACTGATAGAACTTTCCATTTTAAAAGCCGGATTAAAACGAGAGGGTGACAGAGACAGAGTCAACCACAGAGGCATACAATATGCGCACACCTGTGTTTCAAACTGGAGTGGTTTAAAGGGTCTTGGAACCCAGGAAAATGTGGCAATGGCAGTAGAAATAACAGTTTATCCTTAATTCTGGCAACACTGTGTGCCATCATCATGGAAAAACCGTACAAATGTTTTCCAAAACATTTTTCGCTGGATAGTCCAAACAAAAGCAGACCCATTACGTGAAAGCTGTGCGTGGTGTGTATGTGTAATCTTTGCCAAAGCCATCGGCTTGTGTCTCATGGCAGAGAGTATTCATTACTGTTGGACCTGATATTCCAATTGCGCGTTCATAGTCCGAATGCTCTTTCCATATTAGTATTCCCAATACCAGCTGTGAAGTGATGCAGAACACACACACACACACACACACACAGATCCCTGCATGCTAAGATAATCTCCTGAGCTTGCTTGGCCTCCCTACATTCTGGATGAGCTTGCTCCTGACATATATTCTGCTTTGTGCGTGCGTTCGTGGTTTTGTTTACGTGTGCGTGCCATGTGCGAGCTTGGGCCACAGCTGGCCAGCACAAAACCTGATTAAACTCTGAAATGGCAGTGAATGCAGAAATTTTCTCTCTGCCTCCTCTGCCCGCACTCAACGCCAGCTCTGTCCTCTCCTTAACACTTCCGTATACTCTCCATACAATTAAGAAGTCATGGAAGAAATCTATTACACACCTTATTGGCTTTAATGATTGCTCTTGGCGCTCATAAAGCCCAATGAGCCATGCAGCAAAGTGGTAATACAGCACCGTTTCACTCCTTTGTCATCACAGATTCAAGGGGAATACTGATCCACTTCTGATGAAACGCTGCTTTCAAAAGTCTGCTCTTATCTCGAGTCTCATGGCCCTGCCTTTTGGGGCCAAGAACAATACTTAAGCGAAGGCTGTGTCACTTAAAAAAGCCAGAGATCATTATCTCTTAGTCTCTTTGCTGAGCCCTGAAAGTCAGAGTTTATATGTCTCTCCAAGAACACTAAACACCCCTCGTGTCCGAAGTGGCAAGCTTCCTGTGGTACGGCAGAGTATTTGCCTTGTGTGAGATCTGCAGAGAGACGGAGGGCTTTGTTTTTGGCCTTATGAGAGTCAGAAAGAGAAAGAGCGGGGTTTATACTCTGATGAGATGGTTTCGTTGCTCTCTGCAAGCTGCCATCTGTCCCCTGCCTGCACACAGCACACGGCCCAGCAGTCAACAGCTGAGATTGAGACTGGGTCTCGCTCTGGAACCGCATAGGCGGAGGCAGAGGCAGGCTAGAGGTACAAAGGTAGTTGTCAAGTATGTTATGAGAGCTGCATTCCATTTACAGCATTTACAGGATGCTCTCATCCAGAGAGACTTCGAGAAGCCCTACACTGTGTTCCTAGAGAACATATCCTCAGGCTAGGTAGGACAAACAGAGTCTAAAGATACCCTCAAGCTAGGGTGCTGCCCGAGTCAGTGATGATACATAAATATAGACTACACAGTACTGCACAAAGGTCACATTTATATCTAAAATATTTTTATGAAAATGTGTCTCTTTAAAAAGTGTGTCAGGATAAGATATGAGAATAGATATTGGTCATATTTTTTGAAAGACGACCAAACTTTCTGTTCAGTTTTAAAATTAAATGATTAAAAATACAGTTCTATACGGCATAAAAGTGTCTCTCTCGTGTGACTGTTAAGACAACAGATATAATTAACATTTTATTAACATTTTTTAAAATTTAAACGATTAATAAAAAATTAATATGCAAAACGTTGGTGGTTGACCAATCAGAACAGAGTGGGTTAGCTGAACAATTAAGAGTACGCCATGCTCACTGGGAGGCGGGAATTAAAAACACAAGCTCTAACACAGCGTTTCAGACAGAGGCTGAACACAGATGTACAGTATGAGAAAGGTAATGTGTTGTGGAGTTTTGCTGTTATTGTAATGTGCATGATTGGTGTTAATGTAAATGTTTTATGAGGAGCTGAGTATTCATGGATTTTCCCACTCCCATCATGAGCAAATAATAGCTAAGAAACCAGCAGCTGCTGGCCCAAAAGAATGCATGAGAATGTGCTTTACAGCTTACACACTAGAAAATTTGTTTTGAAGTCATAAATCCAAGGCAAAATCCAGTCTCTCCCACACATACACACATATACAGGACTATAATTACCATTTCACAGCAATAATGCAGGTACTGAAAGGCTATGCCCATGTCAAAGTCTTTAACGTGCTGGGATTAAGCCAAGTGTCTGTCTTTCCACATCCATCACCCTTCAGTGGAGGCGTCCGGAGGCCCTGAGCCCCACAGCGAAGAGGCGTCTGTGTAATGGCTAAACAAACACCATTATCTGCCCGTGATGGGCCTGCTCTAAGCTGCAGCTCTGACTCCAGTGCTCGGCTAATCCCTGTGGCCCCTCAGAGCTAATGAGGGCTTTAACCATCGGTGAAGGGAGACAGACAGACAGAAAAACAGACAGACAGGGCAGAGCAACAGTCCCTCACAAATAAGCTCGACACATACATCCCCCTACAGTCTGCTAGGAGGGACGGAAACCTAATGAGGCAAGCGAAAAACACTGTTCTCTGGCTCAAATACTTGTCCGCTGTGGCAGGTGGTTCATTGGAAGTTAACACACATTCAGATACACTCGGCCCATCCCCCAGCCCCCCCACACCCCCCTCGTTACAGCAGTCTAAATAGGAGAGCCACTCCTTGAGAGAGGGCTAACGGGTGATTAGGTCCACTGAGACAGCGCTGACCTTTTTCCTCAACATCAACATGCATGCGTCTGCTATTTTTCACGACAGGCGTGGAGGCCAGCCGCCGTCTGAGCGCCACCCTCCATGAAATGTCACAGTCGTAAACGAGCAGAAAGACGTCCGCTGTTCTGCACCGGCCAGCCATCGACTGTCCCTTGTCCGTATGCGGGAATGTCGGGATGGGGGTAATTTCACTTCCCTCAGCACTTCTGGACTCTCAGGCCATTCTCCGCACTAACAATAGCCCCTCCAACAACAATGGGGTCAGATTTACCAAAGTTTGTTGTGCTTCTGCAACATCAGTGATACAGCCGCGTTTCTCTTATGCTGCAATCATTGCTGTGTCACTCGTTTTGTTTAGGCCAGCAATTTGTACTTGCACATTTATCTTCAGTGCACCTGGTCCATGCTTTTCTGCTGGACAGCTAGAATTAGAGTGGGGCCCACTTGGGCCCAGGTGATAATCTACCCCATAAATAAACGCTTCATCATCTATTGTACAGCTTTTCCATGTGGAAGCCTTGTCTACGCTGAGCGATGTTTGATCCGCTGTTGTGTTTTTAGTTGCACCAATCTGGGCACTGAAACTACACAATGTGCTGTGCACTCCCTCTGTCTTTGTCTCACTGTCTTTCTCTCTCCCTCTGAAGATCTGCCGGCCGATATGGGCGACTGACGTGCTGACGTGTAGGTTAATTAAGTTTGAAATCGGTGCGATGATCAGCAAGCCGTCACTCAAGTCACTGAAGCTTCAGAAAATAAATGCTCTTCTAGAGGCACAGCTGACAGCTCCGGCCCATGCAGAATCGGTAAAGTCAGGGCAGACATGGGACGAAAAAGCCCTGTCTCTGCTCACCAACCTTCGCACCTATGGGAGATGATTTTCTCGGACCATCTTGCTATCCCGGAGTACTCTGTGACCTTTGATATTTCTTTGGCTCAGATGGGTTCTGAATTTCAGTTCTGGGTATCCATTGTCGTAGAGGTTCCCTAACCCAGCACTAGACCCTGCCAAAGAACACTTGTTACCCTCCAGTCCAACTAGTCAATTAATAACAAGCTCTTACTAAGTTGAAGTGAGCATGTTAAAGCAGGGAAAACTCCAAGACCAGGTTTGTGAACCACTGAATTAGAAATTTCATGAGAAAGCTGAGCGGAGGCCCGCGAGGCATCAGATTGCTGTTGGTATTGCAGTCACGTCCACTGACTGTAATCCTTAAAAAATGGACCGTGGTATTAGCGAAACGTTGAAAGCCAGGAGGTATTTTCTATCACCTCAGGACACCTACCTGTCTGGCTGGGCTCAAGGCTTAGCCTATTATCCACACCTCTCAGTAGCTGCCCGGATCGCATGGCATATGGCTAAATGGCAGCTGCTGCCAGTCTGGGGTGAGAGGTTTTTTGCGGGTTAAGGGAAATTAGCCCTCTCATAAAATCACAAACCGGCTTTATACATCTGACAACATTCTGACAAGCAATAAGGCTATTTCTGATGAATAACGCGGTACTTTGTGGATTCTGTAACACACACACACGCACACGTGCATGCACATATACACACACCCCTCACTCTGACTGGTGGCTGTGCTTTCATGTCTAGTGTACAAGGTGACATTTTGTCAGGCTCAGGCAGGCCTGGGCGACATCAAAGCCGGGTTTTTGTTGGCAGCGTTTTGTTAGCATCTCTCGCCCACCACCATTCCTCGCGGCCCGGCTCAGATAGCGGCACAGGCTGCCAGTCGCTCTCTCATTCCAAACTCTTTATCTCGGCAGCCTTCTGTTGATAATTACACCCGCCCCCGGCAGGCTCGGCTGGGCCGCAGCATGCGCACCGGGACGGATTTATCACCTGCACCATCGGCCTGCAGATCCAAGGTCAGGCTCTGTCCAATTCCACTTCTGACTCCATCGCATTGCTACTTCAGCAGCGGACAGCCGCCGCACCCAGTGCAATACTACACGCAAGTGCTTGTGCGCTCTCACACATTCATTTTCCATTCCGGACAGCGGCGGTCCTGAATGGAAATTGACGATTCAATCCTGGAATGGAACTCTGGATGGAGTTCTTTTCGGAATTGACTCTCGCGCTTCAGCTATCTTGCGTCCTGCTCCGTTGAGTAGAGCCAATTTCTCCTCCGTCGTTGCAGCCACAGTGAGATGGCCACCTTGGAGAGTAAGCAAGGGCGAGACGCTCAAACCCCCCCTGCACTCCCCTTTATCGAGAGAGAGAGCGAGCGAGTGAGAGAGAGAGATAGAGAATGAGTGAGAGAGAGAGAGGCAGACAGAGATCTACCGCCAACAGTTCACCGGGAGCATCAATCGCAGAGCCAGCTCAAGGAGTCTAGAAATGAGAATCTATGCTAATGTAATTTCACTGCGCGTCGCCCCTCTCGTTCCACACATGACCGATTAATACCCAAAGCCTTCTTCACCCCTCCATCAATTAGCATACGCTAGATGTTATTACAAGATGAATGTGTTTTCGATCATGGCGTAATTGTGGTTAGAACCCAGAGGGAACATCTTCAAGCATTTCATAAGTAAAGCTGAGGATTGGGAGGTAAACTTGATTTAGGAACTGCCGTGGGTGTGTCTTGTTATGTTTGTGTGAGGTCCCGTGAACCCTAACATAGTGGTAGGTCATGTACAGTGCCTTACCTACACTAACAGTTGCTTGATGTGACACTGGCCTCTGGTTTTAAACTGCACGGTGCATAGAAAGTGTAATCATCCAATACAGTGGTTTCCAATGCTGGTCCTGGGATTCTCCCAGTGCTGTACACTTTGGGATTTTCCCTGTTCTGACATAGCAAGGACTTGTCTCACAAGCACATTGAGGTAAATCATGATTCCAGGCTGCCAACTTCATAAAGTCTAACAAATGCAGAAGTGGTTTAAAAGATGAGGGTTAACTTCTTTACCTGTCAACAGAGGTTCATATACTGTGGATACAGACATTATATTTGTACAAATACATATAAAAGTGCAATAATTATGGCAGACAGAGAGTTAGCCCAAACCTAACAACAAAGGTAGAAGGCTTTTTAATTTTTAATTTTTACTTGTTAATGTGGCTAAGAACCACCTACTACTGCAGTAAAAGGAAATCTCATTGACCACAAGCCTGCTGTTTTGGCATGAGGTATGGAAGGAGGCAATCTTGAAACTGAAGCCACTTCAGGTACAATACCAATTTACAATGGTAGTACTTTGGACGGAGCTTCTGCTTTCACCATTAGGTAGGCCATGATTGGTCAGATTGGTCCTGACCAAGAGTTGCTGTTAAAGCACAGTCTAAATGTACAGCATAAATGGACTTGGCATCCTAGTAGTTTACCCTTCAAACTTGCGGATCTAATCAGTAAGTTAGCTGGCTAAGCACAACTGTGAGTAGAAACCAGGCCTTAATTTTTTTTTTTAGATGAACACATTTATTTGAACACATGTATGACTGATGAAATCTTGCACACCAAATGTGATTTAAAAGATGGCAAGATCTAACATTTGCTCCACCCGTTGTGGAGTCTCAGGCCCTGGCATGGCGTCAACCAAGATCATGGATCGGTTGTGTCCCAGAAAGTAGAACATCAAAAGGATTTGTTTGCTCCCAGCTTCCTCACAGATGGCGTTAGCATTTCCAAAAGCAGCACAAATGAGGCTTAAACTGGTTCAAAACTCTGAGTTATCTGTGGCAGCTCTCAAGTTTCAGCTGGTGAACAGTGAAAAACTCCTTTTGCTGTGGAGACTACAGAGTGTATCACCATTAGTCCAATTTGTACGGATATTTTACATCCAGTGTGTACAGCTTTGTTTTTTTGTGTAATTAATTCAATTCAGTTCAGTTCAGTTCAACTCAACTCAACTCAACTCAACTCAACTCAACTCAACTCAACTCAACTCAACTCAACTCAACTCAACTTTGTCATTATACCAATACAGGGTTGTACAGTATAATGAAACAGTCAGGCTCCTTCACCAGTAAAGTATAAGAATATATGTGTAGCATATATTTAGGTGTGTTACAGCCTTTATGCTGTGACATTTGACTCCAACTAAGCAGCTGATTAACAAGCTGTTCTGAGTTAAGGGGGTGCGACACAGCAAAAGAAGCACTACAATGCACAGGACACTTCAGCACCAACACTGGTCTATGAAACTACAGGGACATACAAGACAGAGACAGACACTACAGAACACTGGGTCAGGAAAGATAAGACGCACACTGGCATATTTTACTATTCTTTGTCTCGTGTCATTGGAGAGATCGAGTGTTTTTTCTCTCTTAAGACTGATGTGTTTAATGCTTAATGCAGAGGGCTGGCAGGGATTTAGTGGTAAGAATTTTTATTAGGGGAATTCTGAGCCACAAATAAGGCAAGGCCTCCCGGTGAGGGTGCGTCGTATGTATGAAACTTTAATGGTGCTGGGGGAGAGGAGATGAGGAAGAAGCTCCAGCAGCGGTGAGAGCTAACCGCTGGAGGAGCAGCACTAACTCAGATAAGCGCTCAGTGGCTGAGGATCACAGCACACTCTCTGCAGCTTCGCAGGTCTGTAAAAAATCCCAGCTTTGTAAAAACCCTTTTGTGTTTTACACACTTTCACTGTCAGACTGCAGACATGAGGATAAAAAATGAAAATGTAGGCTAATAAATGGTCTTTACAGGTGATAAATTCCCTAATTGCTATCACTAAGCACATTTCCTGCTTTAACGGGCCATGCTATATCATTTTAATTATCACTCTTGAGCCTAATTAGTTGTATCCGTATAACCAGAGGCAAACACATAGCCAATTAGGATGGAATCAAAGCTCGTACACTCCATCGACACTTGGTCTTTGCTTTTATTGGAATCATGTGTGTAATGATGAGCAGAGCTTTGGCTGCAGTGCTCGCAGAGTAAACTGAAGCTCTGTCAAGTTTCATCATGGAAGTGTCCAGAATTAGGGAGGCAAAACTGACTGTTCATTGACATGAGCTAAGTGAATTCCTAACCAGCAAACACACACAGTTCAACTGATCATGGATCCTAAGTGTGAAGACGAAAGTGCATTATTATTATTATTATTATTATTATTATTATGTTATTGTTATTGATGGCAACCTTATAATGTGTATATGTATAGATTTACATAATTCAGTTTCCTCACAATTGCACACAATCTTTCTCCTACTGTACATCTGTATTCACCCTCTGTCTAAAACTCACTGTTAGAGCTCCTGTGTCTTCAAACCCCACTTTCTTATGAGCCCAGTGTGCACTGATTTGTGAGCTTGTCTACTCTGTTCTGACCTGCAAACCACCTGAGAGTCTGGTGTCTGTTTGGCTGTATTAGTTTGAGCCAGAGCCTGATTATGAAAGCCAGGTAGAACAAGCAGTCAGACATGATCCACCTTCACAAGCTAAACTGGAGTGGGATGTTTCAGAGTGGTACAGTTTTACTGTTTTAGCTGTCTCTGTGTTGTGTGAGGGAGGGTCAAGGTTGCTGGTAGGTGGGTAGTAAGGAGCACGTTCAGACTAAACCTACATATATCAATAAATAAAACAGTATTCTATGCCTGAACTGAAATAATTAAAGAGAAACCAACCTAATAAAAAGACTGCACATGAGGAGGTGGGGAAATGTAATGTTCCTCCTTTGTATTCGCCATGTCAGTCATTTCTACAGTGGTCAGTAAAGATTCCAGCCACTTTTACTTTCTATGAAACCTACATTAGAAACTCTAACCTGGAAATCTCAAGGTTATATTAAAACCAACCAGGTGTACAACTCAAGAACATTAAAATAGGCAGAAAAGGTCTGTTTCTACTGAAGTTGTCATCTGTTAGTTAAGCTAGCTAATACTAAGCCAAGCTAAGAATAATGCTAATGGAACACAGCATTCACCTACAGCAGCAAAACAGATGGTTAGAACAAGGCTGAATGAAAAACACCAACATTTTGACATGTCTTTTCTGGAGTGGTGGTAGTGCAAATGCAATTTCAGATTAAAATGGGGTTGAATTTTCTACTGCACGTCCGAAGCCGAAAGTTATACCCCCTGTTGTGTTTGCTGCCTGCATCAATGGGACCACCTTTATTTCTTACAACCAAAGTAGCAACCATGTGTCCCCAAGATAAATGAACTTTTATCCTACCAAATATACAATATGGCAGCACTATAACACCGAACTGAACTCGCACTTGCCCAAAAGTAGAGCCCTGTAAGCTCGATAGTATCCACCTCTATATAAATGTCTTCGCTCTTGTTGGACACAGACAGAGTGAAAGGATCAGTAAACAATTCCACTGTCATTTCCACCTTGTAGACTGCCTATCAATCTTACTGATATTTTCAGCATCAAAACTGACTGAAACAACACGCGCGCACACACAATGATATGGATCACACTCCAGCAAAGCGTCCTGGCCAAACAAACCCAAACTGGCACATTGTAAGAGTGCAACACTTCCCAATTATGAGGATGAAAAATGGCTGTGGCTCCCAACACTTCGATCCGCAATAACCTATTAATCTCCTGACCTATATGCCGGTGGATTTATAGCTCCAATCCTCCTCACCCTCTCAGCTATAAGCTTGAATACAGTGCTCAGGCTCTAATCCAATAGGCAAAGCCGAAGCTGATAATACCGCAGGTTTAAAATATACCATTATAAGGCTCCTCATGCTGCCTGGCCCACAGTATGAAGCCAGTGACTTTATAACTCTGATTGATCATGAGCTCAGTAACACATTCCTGCATCATCAATCATTCAGATTCCTGAACAATAAGTTGTAAGCAAAATACTGACAGGCTATCAATAACGTGTGCATTTTTTAATGTAACAACTACGACAAAGAAAAATAACCTGGCACAGTCACTCAATGAAAATGCAAGCCTTATATTGTCACTGTCATTTCAAAACCTTGTAACTCTTTTTTTCCCTCAGTATTTATTAAAGCAATAAGCCACTCCAGTAGTCGATATAAAATATGATCAGATAAATTCCTTTCTGAAAAAAGCTTTTTAATGTTCATTGTTCCACCACGAAATATTGTTCCCATAGAGTACAGGACCATTTTTAAGTCCCACTAAATAAGGAGAAGGACGTTCGGTCACCCATCCCTGTGTACTGTGATCATTTCATGAAATTTGATAACACATCATTGTTTAGTGCAAATACATTCACTATAAAAACTTATAGATCAACAAATTACCACCACAAGTCCTATATAAAGCCAATCCAGCGGGCCCTTTTCCCATACTGGGGCTGCGTCTTGAACTGCCTCCCTACTCCCTACGTACTGCACTAGGTAGGAAATTTAATACTGGCTCCTGTGGCCCAGCAGGGAATAATGTTTATTCAGACATACTTGACACATGCAATGTTGATCTAATATATTGCAGTATCACAGCGATATATAAGGACTTAATTAATGTCTGTAATATTATTGATGGTGTTGTTGATGAGCTTATTTACCCTGTTAGCTAGCTGACCAGCCGAGTTCTAAGCAATTATTCTTACTTCCTACATCAGTATACTTGGTGGTTCACGTAAGCAGCATTAGAAACAAAGACAATGCCATTAACAGTATAAGGATTGTGTGCGATGTGCCGCAGTAATAGCCGTGTGTAACTCTTACATCGGCTTTCACAGGACCAAGCCAATCAGATTTATACAGAGTTAAAATTTGTACTGTGACACCATTTGAAAATTGTGTACACAATTTAAAGAAGAAGAAGAGACAACAAACTTTGGGTACAATCTTGTTACGCTGAGATATATTAATAGTTGAAAGATTTGGAGAAAACATCTAACTGTGATGTGCAATTCAAATGTGATTCTTAATAAAAAGAATCACATTTGAATTGCACATCACAGTTAGATGTTTTCTCCAAATCTTTCAGCTATTAATATATCTCAGCGTAACAAGAAGCAGCAGGAAATCTTCTCCTTTAAAAGACCAGCACTTATAACTTGTTGAGGCAATGTTAAATAACACAGGACATGATTAAAATTGCAGCTCTTGTTTTTGAAAATTGCATTTTGATTTTGATTAACAAAACACCCAATTATTTGTTTGGCCCTACATACTTTAAAGTTTAGAACCTCTCAGTTACTATTTTAGAGAGACGAGTTTTTAATATTAAAATATGCTACTGACTGTATCTGAGAGGATGACACCTTGAAGAGCACAGTGGAAAATGAGAAATTTTATGGCAGTATGGTGGAATTTAAAATAGAAAGGATGCTTATGACTGTATGACTGGGCTTCAGGTTACTCACTTAACACAATGACGGTGTCTTGGCTGAGGTGCTAGCAGCTGTAAAGCAATTTTCTTACTGATGAGAGCATCTGCGCGGAGGCCACTTCCCTGGCAGACACCTATCCTGAATCACAAACAGCTTTTTAAGCTTTGGGTTAGTAGAGACACCCCTCCACCCTACCTCCACTACGAGTGTGAAACACATCTGCTCAGCTGCTTCTGTGCCTGAGCCGGAGACGACAAGCCTGCACTAATTTGTTCTAGATTAGTTAAGGAACTCTCTTTATGCTGTGCTGTGTGGCATTACAAACCACTACTACAGCTTTCCCAGAGGAAGACAGGCAGAGAGAGAAAGAGCGAGAGAGAGAGAGAGAGAGAGAGAGAGAGAGGTTGAAAGAAAGAAAGAGAGAAAGTGAGAGAGAGAGAGAGAGAGAGAGAGAGAGAGAGAGAGAGAGAGAGAGAGAGAGAGAGAGAGAGAGAGAGAGAGCGGAAGAAAGAAAGAGAGAGAGAGAGAGAGACAAAAAAACAATGGAGACAGAAAAGATAATAGAGAAATAGGAGGAGAGAAAAGAGGTCTTGGCCAAAAAAGAGACGGTAATAGCAAAGGGGAAAAAAAAGGGGAGAGAGTTAGAGAGGGTAAATGAGAGAGAGAAAAATAGAAAGAAGTAAAGAGTAAAAAAAGCGAGAGAAAAAGCAAGATAAGAGAGTGAGAAAGAGGTGAGAGAGAAAAGATAATAGAAGAAAAGAGGGACAGGGGGATGGAGAAGTTGTGGGTAAAGGTTTAGAGAGATATGGAGAGAGTAGACAGTGAGAAAAGACAGATAAATATGGGCAGAGAGAGAGAGAGAGAGAGAGAGAAAGAGAGAGAGAGAAAGAGAGAGAGAGAGAACCGTATTTCATTTCTGTTCCGTAGAGGGGCACAGTACAACATCCTGCTTCGACAGGGGGATTCCACGCTAAGCTGCGGTGAGGCTCACACGACTTTATTCAAATCAAGTCCTCTTTACTGCAAGCTGCTTCTCCAGAGAGCTCCAGCACACAACCAGAACACAGCATCCAAACTGCCATTCAAAATCCAGCCATGCAAAGCCGCTCCACACACCAGCCCTGACTTACGGTGCCGTTACAGCACTACACAGCTCTCTGCGGGATGCCCACAGGATAACACTTTCCTGTTTACTCATTCTCCATCAGATTTGCCTTTAACAACCCGGACAAACCGGAAGCCTCTCTCACCCACAACGGCTAGTGTAGAGCGGAGGCTATATTATGACTCGCCAGACAGAAGACATGAGGGTACAAAACAAAGAGAGAGAGAAAGCAGTTACTATAGGAATGCAGGTACCGTTATAACAAACGTGCCATTGCAAAGCTCTTACTCACCTATAGGACCAGCGTCTGAAACACATGGCAAGAAAAAAAGCTCATTCACTAACATGATCTTATTACAGATGATTCCCAACACAAGCATTCAACGCTTCCCCGTAGAGAATTAAAAGCTAGATTTATTTCCACTGCCCTTTACTAACACTTTATGCTGATAAAGAATGTTTAGTTCTTGGGGACGGGATTGCGCACCCATAGTTGCTGTAGCATGGCTGCTCCTTACGGGTTGCTGTTAGGGTTGTGATACTAATGAAGGTGTCAGTGAAAGGCTCAAGAAACTGTCTAAGCAAACTAACATACTGGCACCTGCGCAAGCTGTAGCATTACAGTTATACGGATTAAACAGCTGTAAGACAACTTCACACTTTACCCTTGTTTAAAAATGAATCAACCATCTGCACTGACTTTGTAAATGTGGGGTTTCTATTTAAAGATAAACAACAATATATGAGGTTCACGGTATGTCACTTCCTATGTACTGAAATCTCCTTATTCAACCATGACGATGTAAAGACAGTTTTCCATTCGATGGAACATTTGAAGGCATTTTGAAGACTTAGCTCAGAGCAGAACTCAGTAAGCTTTAGGGGCATTAACTTCATTAATGAAATCTAACGTTAACAGCTGAGACCATGATGTAAGTTAGAAGACTTTGCCCAGCACTTTTTATTGACAATTTGGTTCTCTGCTGTGGCCTGCGAGTCAAAGTATGAAGAGAGTAGTGAAGCTCAGGATAGGCTGGAATAGGGCCACACGAGCACAATCAGATAAAAATCCTGCTGAGAGAGGCATCTTTTTTTTTAACCCAAGGAATAAACGGGTAAATCTGAGCTGCAGTCTTTGATTGAGGGAGAGATGAGAAACTGACAGGCAGCTGAGAAGAGAAAGCGGGGGATTAATCTGTGCGGTAGTAAATAATGCTGATTAAATGGCAAGAATGGCTCAGGTTAAAGGGAGTGATGGAAGGTGGATGGGGGGTTGTTTCTCTATATTTACGGAAAGGGGATGTGTGTGTTTATGGTTTTGTGTCAACGGAAGCTCAAAAGACAGAGGAGAGGAAGAATAGGAGGGTGGACACGGCTACAGTATTTCCGCTGTCAGGTATATTAGAGCTGCCCGGGGCTGTGCTCAGGGAAGTGGACATCTGCTTCATTTCTGACAGTTCAGGTTTAAACTCTATTAGTGTCGGACAGTAGAGAGGATGGGTGCTGAATACAGTGGGAAGCGCAAAAGTTTGTTTACATGCAGAACTAAAACTTAGTGTGTATGTGCACACCAAGCACGCAAATGCACAGACATACACACACACAAACATGCACACACGCACACGCGCACACACACACACAAACATGCACACACACACAAACGCGCACACACACACACACACACACACTCGCACACACACACACACACACGCGCGCGCACACACACACACACACAAACATGCACACACACACACACACAAACGCGCACACACACACACAAACACACACACACACACACAAACAAGCACACACGCACACACACACAAACACGTGCACACACGCACACGCATACGCATACGCTCACACACACACGGCTGCACACGCACGCACACACGCGCACGCACGCACACACACACACACACACACACACACACACACACACACAAACACGCACACGCCCACACACACACCACATGAAGCCAAGAAACAGTCGTATCCCAAAAGAGAGCTTCATGCATAAAATAAAACAAGCCTAAAATCTAGATCACAATGTGATGTTTATTAAGAAGGCTTTTCTTGTGGGAAAGGCTTGTTTTGTGGAGCACGGATTTGGGTAAAAATCTGAAATATTTACACAACAGGGAATAGAGACCAGCAGAATCTAACATTTATAAAACAGCAACAACAAAAAAAACGACAACAGAGAAACAACCTTAAAGCATGACTCGTTCTCCTTCTTCACCCAACCTTTACCCTGGTGCTCTATGCAACAACATAATCAACTTCAGTTCAGATCTTATTATTACTGTAATCCCTAAAACACAGGCAGATAGAATAGGACACACATGGTGCTTCCATTTCAAATCCTGTTACATATGGCTTCAGGAATCATAGTGTAATCTAGGACATGCTCTACAAACTACGAAGAGCAATCCCAGCTCAGGCGTCCGCAGAAATATCACCTCAACTACAGGGTTTGTTTGGATGAACTTCAGAGCTTTAGATGAACATTTATGACTACAGAGACCTTACACAGCCTATATTACACAAATCCATTCTTTCAGAACCTAATAGTTAGCTAGTTTACTGCAATTAAGTTTTAATAGCAATATATCGCCTTGCTTACAGAATCACAGAGGTGCCCCTCTATCATAATTCAAATCATATTGCCAGGTTATCATCAAAGAGTGTTGCCAAGTAGATTAAAAAAAAATTAACTGCATATACAAATGATATATAACGTTAGTTAGAAATAATCATGGCCTGTTATCACTACATAAACACAGTGACAAACAGTATTCAGAATATTTCCTCTGCAGGGGATGCTTTGTGTTCTTTAAACCTCACCTCTCTCTCTCTCTCTCTCTCTCTCTCTCTGTCTCTCACTGTCAGACCATCTCACTCTCTGTACACCTATGCTTATTTAGAACAGTGTAATATGTAACCCAAGTGCAGCATTAGGAGACTTGTCGGCACGCCTGCGAAAACAGGAGGGCGAACCCTGCTCTGCTGAGTAGATGAGGCTATTGTGCTCTGTAGACATAAAACACCGTCAAAAGACCAGAAAGTTCCATGGTTTTCAAGGTGCTAAACTAAAATGCCCATAAAACACGTCCATATGCATTAATATCACAGAAATATTCACAGTGTGGCCCATTTCTGAACCACTGCACATATTTAATAATGATTTAATTCATTCCCACTCTTCCCTCTGGAATGAAATCTTGTTTCACTGGCATGCATTAAATTATGTTCCCTGTTTTTGCTCATATAAATTTACCAATGACAAGATATGAGGTTGTGTTAAGACCACATGATCTTATCCCTTTCTCTTTATCTCCCCAGAAACTTCTAGTACCATCTCAGCAGTTCTTCACAATGTTTAATATAAAGCAGTGAGTGTATTATACTCTGCTCTTAACTTTGGAGTGAATATTATTCAAACCATGACCTCTTACTGCAGAGAGAATTCCACAGCTGCACACAGCTTTCCTACTTTGGACATCCAAGACTCTGTGCTTACATTAGCTAAAACTAGTGGACATTCAACACTGCATGCTTACATTAGCTAAAAATGCTGGAGAATGTAAGATATTTCTTTTTCAACCATTTAGCAGCAACACAGACTGGATTATGTTCGTCGTCAAAATCAAATCCTCTTAGTGGTGCCTTTATAAGGTCGCAGACAGCAGAGGTCAGTGGAGCGAGTGGTGAGAGATGCAGGAGGAGAAAGAAGAGGCCCAAGCCTTTCCCGCTTCCCTGACTTTCCTCATGTCAAAAACAGCCGCACATCCTTCAGAATGAACTCGAAACAGCTAAACAACAGAGCAACTAAAGCAATACAGAAAAAGTTGCAGCTTGATGTCTTAATCCGAGCTGAAGGATCAGGATCAGTCTGTATCAGTATGAATTATTTTACTGTATCATCCAGGAGCCTACACATATAAGGTACTGGAGATCTTTTGTTTCTCTTAGTCCAGCATCTAAATGGCTCGGCTATACCAAACCTGACTCAATTTTATTCCATTACTCTACATTCATGCTGCTGTTGCAGAGGTGACAAAAACTCTCTACAGGGCCAAACTATTCTAAAGTTGGAGAATCTGAACACCTCAACAGCTGCTTGTAATATTGGCAGTGCTGGGTGCAGTGTTTCAACTGTGGGTAAGCTTGCTGCCTTTTGTCAAAACACGGTTAAACTAGCCTCACATGAAACTGGAGTATGCCTCTATTACACTTTGCCGTGAAGGAAACAGCATGTGTGAAGCCGAGAAGCCGAAAAGTGGCCTATTTTTCACAACGTTATATATACAGTATGAAAGTAGCACTTTTCAGACATCATAAAAGAAACTATTCAAAACAGCAGTTGTAAGAAAGGGTGTGTGTCACGCTTCTACACACATTCTGAAAATGAACTGGTAGAATTTTAAAGTAATTGACATCAAGGATTTAAGTTTGGTCCTAGAAACATTAATAATCTGAGGGAATAACAGCAGAAAATCTAGAAGACCTGAAGGCCTTCATAAGTGCGTTAAAGGACGGAGCGAAAAGATACTCAACATGAAGAGGCTTAAAGTTACAACATAAGGACAGGCTGTACACTTTACCAATGATAAAGATGTGTAGAAAAGATCTTTGGATGGAACAGTTTGTCTCTACAATGATCAGTTGTCCAGGCTATGGTCTCCTCTGAGGTTTTTAATGAATGTGAAAGCGGTTCAATAAACAAGGGTGACAGGAAAAATACCGGTGCCTTTAAACTTTGGTGTTTGGACATTTGAGGGTTCCTTGGATGGCAAAGAAAACAAACAAATGGGACCTCAAACTTTTTTGTGCTATTGATATTTTAGCCTATTAAACCTCAGTGCTCCAACCTAGTAGTAAGCCTCCAGCTTCAGTCATACACTAATTTCAGTCTAATTTTAGTTTTTCCACCTATCCTTCCAGTTAAATGAGTATCCATCCATAAACGGTTGATGTGGCTCAGTGGATAAGACTTCCCACTGGGAAGCTACCACACCATCTGGGAGATGGGGGTTCAATTCCCAATTTGGGTCACAATGCTGTGCTGCACCAATAAGAGTCCTTGGGCAAGACTCCTAACACTACATTGGCCTGCCTGTAATATGAATACCCTTGTAAGTCACTCTGGATAAGAGAGTCAGCTAAATGCCATAAATGTAAACTCTTGCCTATAGTGGAATATCAACATTACCTGGAATCCACATCTGTAGTATCATCACATACTCAGCATTAGAGAAATTGGACCCGGATCAGAACCAGCAAAGAACATTCCTAGTGGTTCATTAAGTCATTTCTTCTAAAACATCTGGCTGCCCTAAAGTTTAAGCACCTGGAACCCAGGCCAGAATTTCTCAGCAAGTGTTCGGATTGGAACTCCGTTGTCCACAGGCTGCTTCTGCAGGCGATGAAGGAAGACCATCGGCCTCTCCCCACTGAGACAAGAATCTCCCTAGCAGAGTGAGTGCTTCTCACCTTTATGCGCTCCGGGATAAATGGCAGTGCTAACAGAACTCTGACAGGCACTCCACTATGAGGGAAAATCCAGCCAGGCCCACAGTTTAAATGCAGCTCGCGACTCAGATGCCCGGCCTAACATTTGAACTGTATGTGTGCACATGCATGTGACTGTGCTGGAGACAAAATGCGTGTTAGAGCATGAGGGAGAGTGAAAAAACTGTGTGTGTGAGTGTGTGTAGTGCGACTGCCAACAAGACAGACAGCTCCACTTCAGTGGGGAGCTGAACTCTTTCTTCTTTCGGAGTGAAGTGCGTGTTTGACTCCAGAGGAGCAGCACATCAATTTCCTGTCAGAGTGGCCCGTGGGCCGCAGCTATGGAGGCATGGCGGGAGATAATGCAAGACAAGCAAGTTACAGCAGCCACTCTAAACACGACGGGAGAGTGCTTGGGTGGAATTTGCTTTGGGCCTTATACCCTGCTCACTTACAGATAGCATAAAGACGCAGAGGATGTGTGTATTTACCAGGACGAAGAGGAAGGAGCATGCATCACAAGACAGTTCTGTAATTGGGAATAAATTACTGCGAGTCTGACACGCTGGAGAGTGGATTTTTAGCATTCTGAGTTATCACTTTCATTTCAAACATAATTATATAATTACATGTCGTGGGTTGCACAATGAATTCAATTTACATTCGATTTACATTCTGTATTCTCTTGTTAAAGTCTTTGAACTAGGCAAAAGTAGGCAGCTGCCTGAAGCTCCCCATGAAAATACAAATGAGATATACTGTACATGCTTATGATAAATAACCTACTCCAAAATATATATTCTAAATTTAGATAGAACTGCTAATTGGGATTCTAGAGATAATTTTTTAATCTTATCTATGGACTGCACCATGTGGGTACATGTCAGCACAGCTGCATAAAGATGATGCATTTAGATAATCTACAATCTGGAGAGGATATTCCTCGATGTGGTTCACTGGATGTCAAGAAGGATAATCAAATAAAGTGATCCTACAGCAGAGGAATGCAAAAACAGTGAGGAAAGTAAAAGGGTTTGCCACGACATTGCCAAAGCTCAGCATAATGCTAGCACTTATGTCAGTACAGACAGCTCCAGGGCTAGTGTGGTTATTGAGGTAAAGTAATCTATCGTTCTCAACATCTATTCAAAACGGAATGATTACATTACTTACAACTTCCTGCGAAAAGAATCTGATTACTCATTCCACATTGCTCTGGCTAAATGATCTGCTAATATAATTCAATAATTTCAATTAATAAAATGAGTTGTAAACAAATCAAATCATCTAATATCTAACATCTAAATAATTCTAAAAGAATATTCTGGCAACATTCTCAAAATGGGGAATATAACGTATATGGACTATGTTTAAGATTTTTTAACTTGCCAAGATTTTTTTTTTTTTGCAGCGAAGACAGATGCTCACACAGGAGCCCAGAGTCTCAACTAATTTGAAAATGTGTATCCAGGGGGTCGCATTCCTGTTTTTTGCCAACAAACCCAAAATCCCTAACTCTGTGTCTGGACCTGCACTGCCACTTCACGTTATTTAGCATCACAAAGCACAGCTATGCAACACAGAATGCACAGTACAAAGCAAAATCACAGTGAAAGCAGGGATGGTCATTAAGGTCCAGCTCATTATGCACTAATTTGGACTAAAACATTCAAAATCATTCAGAGAATTTACCATGTTACCAGCTTGCAAACTATTTAAAATATTTTGAGCTAAAAGACATAAGGTGAAAAAAGACAGGGCTAATAGCCTTAGCTGAGGTAACAGACCATCTGTCTGTTTATCTCAAAGGGCTCCATGCTCGTTTCCCATTATAACGTTTATTACATTTGTGTAGCAGTCCAACTTAAAATATGTAGAACATCCTAGAATATTTTCCATGTACAAACTGTATGGACTTGGTAGTGCACAGCAGGTTTGAAGACATTAACAATGTTTACATGTCACTGCATTGCTGTACTTTCAGCTCCTGTATTTAATTTGTTTTTTTTTCATGACGCATGTCCTTTACTTATTTTAGTGCAGTTTTCTTAAAGTCCAGGCCGAATGTCACAGACCATTGATTTTTTTGGTGGTTTCGTTCTGGGTTTAATTTAATGCGGTAATAGAGAGACGCTGAGAGGCACAGTCTGTGGCGCATAGGGAAATTTAGCAGCGCTGAAAATCCCAGAGTGGCAGTGTGTCAACACTGAATGTCGGTGGCAATGTGGGTACCTTCCTTAAAAATCACCACTTTGAAGGTTTTTTGGATGTGGTCCACCAGTGTGCGGTAGCCTTTTGAGGTAACGTGTGACGGTTTAAACTAGACTTTCTCCATTTTAGTGTTGTACAGTTGCCTAAACTCATATTTCGTTTCAGGCTGCAAAACTGACTTTGATTTAGTGCTTGGGTGATTAGGGATAGAACATTGAGTGCTTAGGAAAGCTGGAGTTTAAGAGTTGATGTGAAGTTCATGTCCAGACTGGAGAATTAATCTTTAGTACTTTGGTAAACAACAACGGGGGGGCGAGAGTGGGTGAGAGAGAGGGAGAGAGAAAGAGAGAGGGAGAGAGAAAGGCAGAGAGAGAGGGAGGTGGGGGGGAGAGGGAATGGGAATGAGAGAGAGAGGCTGGGTACAAGGAATGAGAGAGAGGGAGATAAAGAGAAAGAGAAAGAGAAAATGGTTATTATTCAACCAGTAGGGTTAGGGTTAGAGCTTAAACCCCTCCTCCAACTAATGCTTTCAGTCACAGCTTAAGTTACATTTGGCAGTGCTTCTTCCTTCATTGATCTGTTTGGCAATAGTTCTCCTCTGTCCCTCATTGATTAATAGAGGGCTGTGGCCAGCACAGCTGATCTGCTCTGGAACGCTGCCCTCCACAGCCGCAAGCATGATCGTTTTCACAAACAGGATGTTTTTCCCGCTCAGGTTTTTTGGGCCCACTGTCAGTTCAGATGGCACAATGACTGTTTTCACTCTTCCATTCAGGCTGGCTTCCATGCTGTCCCTAGGACACATTAAAAAGCTGTCAGCTTTTCAGAGTGACAGCACCTCCCTGCCTCCTCTCTTCTTTTTCCATCAGGTAGCAGGCTGCAGGTTGAATGCTTTCAGTCGCTCAATGCCTTGTTCCATCCATCTCCACTAATGTCATATTGTATCATTCCATGAAATTGCGCCATCAGACCTGCTCTCATCCAGACAATTCCTGGCCAAACCAGTGAAACCTGTTATAGAGTCGTACCATAAAGAACGTATCTAACCGTACTTTTCAGCATATCATTGGATGCAGGTGTCTCACCTCCCTCGTCTGTAGGCAATCAGTGACAGTCTAATGCATTCCAGCACTGCTAAGGGCATGTCTCGGGCTGCAGTGGAATGTTGATCTGTTTGGAAGCTTTCACAACACAGTATTAAATCTAGTCTATTTCCAAACTGTGTTCTTAGAGATAGGATGTACACACAATGAAGACGAGCACTGCACCTTGCTACAACTTGCTGCATTCTGTGACATAAAGAAGCAAAGAATTTGGCAACAAAGTTATTCCAAATCTACCTGACATGGTTGAAAAGACGGCAAAACTGAAAATACACTGTATGTATTACACAGAGTTCACAAGTTAGATTCTCAAGGCAAAAAATAAACTAGAACAAGAAAAGCACTGATTGAAACTTATAGGCTAAAAAAGGTTTCCTTTTTGTTAAATTACAAAAATTAGTCTAAAGAAAATAATAGAACAGGCCAAAATATGATGAACGTGAGCTGCTGCGAGTCTCACTTTAAAGCCTGAAATAATCATTCAAGAGGTTGAATACATCTGACTGAGTTTCTCCACACCACGCCATGCATCTTTACGCATTAACAGCACATACACAGACTCAAAGAGAAGGGCCGGTTTGATGTTTAGGCCTCAAACAAGCCCAAAATCAGCATTACACTGATCAAAACATGATTTCTTCTCCAAGTTTTGAGTTCTCTTTGACTTCTCTTTAATCATTAGATTCATTTGCTCAGGAAAAGGGTCCAAAACTAAGCCATGTCATGTTCTTCCACAGGTTGTGTGCAGTTACAAGTTTCCACCACTTTTCCAATGTTACACTGTTTAGCTTTAGGTGTTCAAAACAGAGCTTTCCAATAGATTTTATCACAAAGTGAAAAGATGCCAAATTACTCACTGTCTGTATTGCTCAAGCAACCGCTATCAACTACACCTCAAAGACCACCATAGGAGTGACTGGGGAATAAAACAACCCTTCAAGACCAGCTAATGTAGGCTCAAAGGCAGCAAGAGGCATTGAGAATAAGAGGCTCTCCAGTGTTTAAAGGCATACCTGAAACTGGGGAGCAATCATTCAAGGGAAAAGCCTACAAATGCTGGGAAACGGAGAAAGCAAACTGAGCAGAGCAAGCTGGACTCTAAGAAGCCATCAGGGTGCTTTGATCAAGGGGCGTGTGGATTACAGCAGGATTCTGTAGAACGTCTCCTCTTAATCCCCTTAATGTCCTTAAAACCCAAACCAGCTCTTGCAGGAGAGGAGCACAAACTCCAACAAGGTCATCCAACACCAAAACCCTAGCTTCCACAGTTAACATTCTCTCGCATTCAGTTCTTTAGTTCAGGAAGAACTGACTTTTTCTTCACTCCGGCCCATCCAAAGTTTGACAATGACTTGCTGCTAGAGACTCTTCTGTGAGTGGTAGACTAATCAAAGCGGTACTGAGCAGAAAAAAAGGGAAAACGCACCCGACTGTGTTCATTTCTCTCGTTATTTAGAGCTGCCACCCGAGTGCTAATAGCTCTGACACCTTTCAACATCTGTGTCCAATCACATACACCTCACAACAGCAGATGGGCCACAAAGCAGAAGGTGCTGAGATGCGATGCTCTGATTCAGTGCAAGAAAAAAGAGGAGCCGCCACATTCGCAATCATTACTGACCAGTTCATATCAGCGGCTGTGGAGGATAAAGTGCATCTTCTGACCAACAGAGCATCAACACACACACACACACACACACACAGTTTAGTCTTTATACGTCAGAACTTGGGATAATACAGTGATCCCAAAACGTACTTGGACATTTGTGTCATACTTGAGTGAGATTCATTGAAATACCTGAGTTGGTTAAGCTGAGATAAGATACCAGAGTAAGGTAGTGAGTTCAGCGTGTTAAAAAATCTAAATCGTACCTCAGTTTCTTGTTGACAAAGTATTTTAGCAAAAGCCAGCTAGTTTCAGATGTTTAGTGTTCGAGAAATCTTTCTGTAATTGAAATATTTCTGAGGTTTGAGGTGGATTACCAGACCTGGTTTAAGGCAAGACCAGAACTTAAGGTCCTATAGCCCAAATTGGTTAAAGTAGCTGTGAAAGATAAAGATATGGTGGACGCTGTTATATTAGCATGATGTTGTGCTAACAATGTTTTTCTCTGAAAAAGATATTATATTTTGTTCAAGGTTTTAATAAAGCAGCCTCAAGAAATGAAACATTACAAATTACCCAACAGTTAAATGACTGATTGGCCAAATAATATATGGCACCACTGTATGTGTGATTACCACTGACTAATTAGAATTTTCAACGTCTAGATTAAATGTGTCTTTGAAAAAGGATCTATTATAAAATAAACAAGAACTAAAACAAGCTTATAAAAAAAGCTGTCTAATTGTTTGCAATCAGTCATTATCAATCAGTAATTATAAATCAGTTATTATCATCATCATTATTATTATTATTATTTGTAAATCATTTTTTTTAAAGCATTTGGTAAATGACAAAAGGTTCCTCCTTCATTGAGGGAACGCTAGCACAATCTAGTTGCTTCCTCAGCTCCCTTTTGTGAAACCGGTTCTTCTACAACTCTCATCCTGTTTGTTTTTACCTACTCGCTCATCCTCAATTTAAACTGGCACTCAGTAGTTTGTCCACACTCATTTTTTTCACTGTTCATATTCAGTGTTTGTTAGGTACACCAATCTGTGCAGCCTGTTGGATAGCATTGGATAGGATTCATGAGCTGATTCCTCATCTTGCACTACAGGTTAAGTAATATCTTTTTTTATCCAACTGAGCGCAACAAGAGTGATTAAAGAACTCACTGTGAAGGAAGAATCCACACCAATGCAGTACAGCTAGCAATGCCCAAGGTGTTCCCAGTATGGGGCAAGTGACTAAAAACAGACTCACTTCGTTGACACACCAAATACTTCACTGCTAGGCTGCTTGCTGCACAGAGCTGGTATAAAAGGCCACACCAACTACAAGTTCCCAGTTTTTGATTTTCAAATGTCCAAGTGTCTGTTGGTGATTCACTGGACTCATCACACAGTCTAAAATCCACCATGAGACAATGACATACAACTTAATGTACTCTTGTTCACGTTCTTTGCCAAGATCAGAACTGAAACTGTGATAGTTTGATTAAAGCTTTGAGTCCCTATAAAGCTTTAATAGAAATAGGAAACACGCAACTCATAACATGTATGAAAATGTTCTGTGTGTACTGGCAGTCACTGTAAATTTTTATCTTTAGTGAGTAAAAGAAAATGGTTTAGGCCTTTACGTTTAAGTCAGAGATAGGTTATATAAATATTATGTGTATATGTGTATTTTTTTCGATGATATATATATATAAAAAGGTAAAAGGTAAACGAGCACATGCACAAATAACACTATAGAGAAAGTGACAGCAAGCACACCAAGGCTGGGAATGCGAAGGGAACAGGTAACTCTCTGTGCAGGAAGACAGATTTAATGTGAGAATCAAAGCAGCTAGATAAACAGTTAAAGGCTTGTGAAGAGGGAGAGAGAGAGAGGGAGAGAGAGAGAGGGAGAGAGAGAGAGAGAGAGAGAGCGAGAGAGAGAGAGAGAGAGAGAGAGAGAGAGAGAGAGAGAGAGAAAGAGAGAGAGAGAGAGAGAGAGAGAGTGTGTAAGTGAGTGAGTGAGTGAGTGAGTGAGTGTGTGTGTGTGTGTGTGTGTGTGTGTGTGTGTGTGTGTGTGTGTGTGTTTGCTGTAAGAGGTGGAGATTTAAAAACTGACTGTGGAGTGGGGCTGGACTGTTCTTCAACAGTCATAAACCATTGAGAGCCTACATCATGGTACACAAACAGCACTTGTGTTCAGCTGAAATGTCACAATAAGCCACACACTTTTAGGCAGTGTGTTAATGTGGCCACCTGTGCACTCACACACACTGTAGCTTTCCAGTTCACTGAGAAAAAGGGAAAGAGAAGGGGACAGTAAAAAAGAGAGAGAGAGAAGACAGAAAAAGAGACAGAGAGGGCGAGAGAGAGAGAGAGAGAGAGAGAGAGAGAGAGAGATAGAGAGAGAGAGAGAGAGAGAGAGAGAGAGAGAGAGAGAGAGAGAGGGAGAGAGAGAGAGAAAGAGAGAGGGGTGTGGTACCTAGTCTGCTACCCCATGTAAATGAGGTGTCACTTTGGCCTCAGGCTACTATGAACCCAAACATATAAGAGCAGTAGTGAGTATGTGTGTGTGTGTGTGTGTGTGTGTGTGTGTGTGTGTGTGACCCCCTGTGGCGCAGCTTTCAGCACGCTGTGCACGTCTTTCCATCTGAGCGCCAGCACAAACACGGCAACACAGGCATGATGAATAGAGAGAGAGAGAGAGAGAGAGAGAGAGAGAGAGAGAGAGAGAGAGAGAGAGAGAGAGTGAGAGAGAGAGCGAGAGAGAAAGAGAGAGAGAAAGAGAGAGAGAAAGAAAAAAAGAGAGAGACTACCAGGCAGACTTCTCCTCATCAGTCCCATTAGGCTGACTCTGGTTTGCCCTAGGCAGGCACCCACCCACCAGAGCACAGGCAGCAGCACACCCTGACACAGGGGACGGAATGGGGAATTCTAGGTTTTACTGGAGTAACCACAGGAAATTTGTAAATGGACAAAAAAATGAATAAAAACACACAATGACAAAAACAATATGAGAAGATGTGAATACAGTTAAATATCTAAATATTCTCCCAATATATCTCAGTTAAAGCTTATATTCAAGTCAGAGTCACATTCTCTGTATGAAGTCTGAGACAAGATCTCTGTGTGAAGTCACCAGTCTCTATGTGTTGTCTAGTCTAGTTACAATTCCTATGTGAAGTCCGAGTCTAGCCACAAGTCTCTGTGAGAAGTCCAAGTCCGATTTTCATGGAATAGCATATTAACATCCCTTTCCCAGCACTAAAGGAAACCTCCAGAAGCAATGATGTAGCGCTGTAATATCTAGAGAGCTGTGGAGTCACTCCATGACACTTAAGGCAAGCCAGGAAGCGAGCAAAGCCAAAAGAACGGCAAGGGGCTCCGAGCCCACACTGGGCCTCCATAATCCCTCTCTCAGCCCACACTCCTCGCTCACTGCCATGGATTTCCGGCTGCTATAATTAATGCCCACTTTATATATTGTTTGTAGACAATTAGAATGATTCATTACGTCTGCTGAGCTTTTCTTCATCAGCGTTCTGCTCTCCTGAATCTTCATGTTCGTGTGCCTTAAGAACAATGAAGATGAGGGGGATTTTACCAGCTCCAGAATGGCAACACGTATTTCACTGTTAAGCCTGATGTACACCAGTCTCTGCTTACAGCTGCTTTTTGTGCAGCCCTTCATCCGCCCACACTTGGAAGATAAGCTTGTCTCACAATGATCTGAAGAATTCAGCCACTCCACTCAGACGACAGACGTGAAATGATTAGTAAGGTTTCCGTTCGTATCTCTTCATTTAATGAAGCAGAATATTCTGCTAATGTAAGATCACTGCAAACAGAAATACATGGTAAATATTTGTTTAAGATGTTTGGCCAGAAGGTTTGTGGTTAGCCACAGCAGCCAAAGCATCTGAAGCTTCTGAAATTAAAATAATAATAAATAAGACATTGTGTATATGTGTATCTCAGATACATGAAACGCATTATTAAACCCACTTTACAGTTTCCTTATGGAAGAAGCAAAAGCAAAATTACGCAAAGTTATGGAGCTCTCGCTTGCAGAGTCTGTTACCATTGTTGATGAGATAAAACTCTAGCCAAGCCATTTTTGAGACTGCCGTTATTTTTTCAGCTTGTGGCATTTCTAAGAAATGATGCTACAAAATATGTTGCTTGCTGTAAGCCGGACAAGCCTGAACATCTTAACAGACCTAGACCTATTTAAAACAAGCCGATAAGCCACAGAGAGATAAGTGAGAGGAGAGGAGAGGAGAGGAGAGGAGAGGAACGCATAGGAGAGGAGAGGAAATGAAGGGAAAGAAAAGGAAAGGAGAGAGACGCATTACGAAACCTAAGAGTGATTATTTGGAACATTGGGTAAATGAGGAACTAAAACTGAAAGTAAGCTGGGATACCACCTGGCCCTAAAACAGAGAAGGAACTTGAAAGACTGACCATCAACAATGCAAAGCAGAGCCAGAATCTGACCCAGTAAAGACTCGGTGATCACAATTTGGCTCTAAAAAAGGGCTGGCTGCCCGGAGAGGGGAGACCGTGTGGTTAAGGTATGACTGGTGAGGTCGAGACAAAGATGCACTTTCTTCTTGACTGTGAAAAATTCAGACCAACAAGTGAAAATTCCACAAACACTTTAAAAAGCGGATCCCAATACTCTGGGAGAAATTATGATCCAATTCTTGAAGAGGGAAACACAGTTCCTTCTCTTCGCCTCTCAATATGTAACAACATGTCCCTGCCTGAGCAACAGTGGCCTTTCATACACTACTGACACTGATACTAAAGTATTTGCTGAAGAGAAGAAAAGAGAAAAGAGAAGGAAGAGACACAGCAAAAAGAAAGAAAGAAAGAAGGTCAAGAGAGAAGACAGGAGAAGGAGAAGAGGGAGAGAGAGAGAGAGAAAGAGAGGAAGGAAGAGAGATGGTTTGTCAAATTGTACCAGTAACTGATTTTTGGAAACAAATGGGAATACTAGAAGCATTATCTCACTTCATTAGAAAACGTGTGACACTTCTCCATCACCTCCTTTCCACCTTTCCCTTTATCACTTTGGCACCTTCTTCTTAACACCCTCCCCCGAAACACATGTGATCACATGGGCCAACAGGCCCCAATCCGCTCCCTTGCTGCCCATCTCATTTGCTGCCTGCATCCGCACTTCACTAGCTTGTTCTCTCGCTCACATACATAGAGACACACACACTTTATTAAAATTAACAGCCTTCCTTCTCCTTCGTTTCAATCTAGGCCCGCGCGTGGGGCCCTCTGGTCATGTTCCTAATAGCTTGTCGCTGTCACGTCAACAATAAAGTCCCTGCTGGGCACGGTGGCGATCATTACCGTCCAAACGGAGTGTCACCGTAAACGAATAAATCATAACGACATGAAGTTATCATCTGCTGTGTTGACTGATAGACCAGTGTGCAAAGAGGGTGCCAGAATGTAATGTGTGGGAGATTGATCGCAGTGGGGTTTAAACGTGGTCACAGGTTATTTGCACCACGTTCAGAAAGTGCGTCTCGTGCTTGGTGTTGAAGCTGCTGTGTGACGGTGTTGAGCATTTCCAGACGGAAGGACATCAGTTTCATGGTAAGGATTTCATACACCCTGCTAAAGCTCCAAAGTGCAGCCGATTAAGCGGGAGTGTCGTTGGGCTGGGGTGAGCGGGGGGGTGGGGTGAGCGCATTACAGCAGTGTTTTGCTGAATGGAGATAGAGCCTGAGATTGTCACAGTCTAATTCCATACGATACACCCCATGCCAACCTCCCCCAGCCCCCTTCAGCCCAGATTTAGGGATAAAACAGCTTCCTCCGCCGATGCCACCAAATTATTTTTAGTATTAGGAAGAGAAAGGGGGGTGGGGGGTGGTGGGCCGCAGCTTCTTGCAACGGCAACGAATTATTGGCAGCTTGTAAAACCCATCAGGAGGGATTGGAAGAGAGAGAAAAGAGAAAGATTGCTTTCCAAACAGCAATGATCTCAGCACAGTGATATCACACAAATCCACCATAAAGGCAGGAACACACTATGATTTTACACCAGCGTCTCCACCATCGCAAACGACTTTTCAGAATCGCAGCGAAAGCCTACACGTCTTTTCCCAAGCCTTTTACTGCAAGCAGTTCCCAATAAAGACTTACAGAGTCATCCACAAAAGCTCCACCCTTTTACACACACGCAAATCATACCCGTAACACACACCCCCACAACACTCGCAAATGCTAATCTGCCACAGTCATTCAGTGACACTCATTCAAAGAGTCCTGTTTACTAAGACATTTCATAGTTCTTTACAGAAAGAGTAGAAGTCTTCTTTATAAAAGGCTCATGTCCTACAATTTTCTTGCATCTGTTCCCCCCAATGAGGTGTACTCATGGGATTGTGTGAGATTATGTGCCAAAAGCAGTCCAACATGATCATTTTCCCAGCTCTATTTGTTTCAGCAGCAATCTGTTTTTGTTTTTCTTTAAGACTGATTTACATAAACGATCTCCCTTCTGATGTCTTTTAGAGATTTGTCTTTGAGAGGCGATGAAGCTCTACTCTTGTTTCAACTCTGAAAAAATTAGGGCTGCCCTCTAGAAGTCGACAAGTCAAATAGTCAGTCAGAGAACCTTTAAGTTGACTGAGAAACTTCAAGTCGACTGACAACTGTGAGCTTTTTTATTCTTCGTAAAACAGACTGAAGCTTACTAAAATGCACAAGAACTTTAAGAATGTAAAAAGACATTTTAATAATTATTAAAGGGGAATAATAAATATATATGTAAGGTCTAGCTGGGCTATGACGCGTGCTTGCTAAAAAATTAAATCCACATGACACCGTGCGCTAGCGGTTCACCACTGAAGGCAGCTGAAGCTGTGAAGCTGAGAAACATGGGTGGAAGGATGTCTCAGAGAAAGTCTGGAGGAGCTTTTGAAGAAGAGAATCCGAACAAATTAAAGCTAATTCTGCTCTTCATTTAGTCAGATATCGAACGCTGCTCCAAACGAGTGAGCTGACTTTCGTTTAGACATAATGGCTGTTTGTGGTGAAGGAAAAACAGAGCGAAGATGTTAAATTACAGATTTTTTTATTTATTCGTCTACAGCATAGATTATCTTTATTTAAGGATAAGTACAGTCACTTAATATGCCTGCTGATAAACGAGAGATAATTATTACAGTGCGGGTAATATAATAATTAAACAGTGTCAACCATTCTCCTTTTCATCTAAAATAATTTTAATATTGACTAATTTGGTTTTATTTAGCGGTTCATTATTTATGAGCGATGAAGGACGAAGGGTCCTCCTACTGAAGAAGCTGTTAGAAGTGAAATTAATAAGACTATAAGCTAAAAGCGCTAATGTTTAGCATTGATACGTGCTGTAATTAAATCAGGCCCTAATTAAGATCGATCATCATACGCCTCATCTCTTTTAGTTCAGAAATATGTTCCTGTGACTCGGCTGACTTCCTAAATGAGGAGGACATCAGATCTGAAACGTATGCAAACTGATTTACTAGATAATGTATATGCAGAAAAACATGAACGAATAGTCGAAAAACTCAGCAATGTCTGGAATGATGATAACAGACAGATACAACGAGGTGTACAGCTTTACACATTGATTGGACCATTTGGAATTATCTGGATCGTGAGGAGCAGGAAATGCAACGTCTAAGACTGAACTTTTTGAAGTTCATATAACAATATGAAATATATTCCCCTACACAGTAAGTTGGACAGCAGATGAAACAGAAATGTTCGAACAAGAGGGCGGCGAATCAGAAGCTGAATGCCAGCGCCAGAATGTAAATACAATGCCATTTAAGGTGGAACAGAAACACATAAACAACATGGCGCATAAATAAAAGCTGACTTCTGATTACTCACTCATGAAAATATGGTTTGTTGGCTATATTCCATTTCTGCTACTGGAGGCCCCTAGATCTTATCTTTTATCTCCATTCTCATGAATGTTTCCTATGATAGGCCCTTATATAAATATAGAAAATGTATATAAATGGAATCTGTGCCGTTTTACACACACCACACATACCGCACACGCACATCAACTTGTATCAGTACGAAGCCCACAAAGCCCAGGACATAAATACAGCCTCTGTCTCTGTTTCACTTCCTTCCTCTCCCTCAAACACACACACTGCATACATTCACTTACAAGCATCAACAAGTGTACAATGTGGAAAAAGCACACATTCTTGCAGACACAGACAGACGGATGGACAGACAGACAGACGGACGGACAGACAGGGTGTCTGAGTGTATCTGGTACTGTTAGTGCAAGGCTAAGGTCAGCTGTGCTATGGCATATACAGAAACACTAGCCTCTCACTGTACCCTGAGGCTTCTCTTCCTCTTTCTCTCCCATTCATCCATCCATCCACTCTGCTCCCTTCCTCTCTCTCATTCTCTTTCTGTGTGTGTACCCATAAGAGTTGAGTGCAGCTTGCCAGTAGGCCCTCACAGGAGTATGTGTAAGGCTCTAAACGGTGGTGTCAGGTTTAATTGCAGCGGCGTCTGTTCTCTCGGCAATGAGAAGGCCCTTTTCTGCCACCTCCAATCTGCCTGCAGATGGAATGCACTCTGGAAAGAGAGACAGAGAGAGAAAAAGGGAATAAAGTTACTGACTTTACCACCATTTCCGACTGTTGACAAAGAGTCGCACTTTCGGAATGCATGTGGCTGTGCTGAAGTGAACACACAGCTGAGAGTCAGCCGGTACCGTACACTACACATCAGTGGACTAAACTATTTACTATGGCTGCAATCATTTAACAAAGCCAATTAGTCGTTGATGATATTAATTATGGCATGCAGCAGATGTCAGACACTTTATAACATTCTGTAAGTGGCCACTGGCGATTAAACTGCTGTGTCCCCTATCCAGCAGGTGAACGGTGGTTGATGTGTTTGGAACGCGAGCGTCATGCAAGGTACATTTTTAGCTTTAGTAAAAGGAACCAGCATAAATTAGCAGCCATCCCACATGGCATGCTGTCAGTGTTCAAAGAAAAAAATGCATCTCCATTTTTGTCAATTATAATATGTTCTTACATCACTTGAAGACAAGTTATACAACGAATGTCCAAATAGAAATGCTTTACAATCATTTGGAACAAACCCATTTACATTTACGTACACTGAAAGTTAAGAATGTTTTCTTGTTCATGTACTGTTTTGTAGATGCATGTTCTTCTTTGGATGGAGACGATACAAGATAAACTGATTACACTGAATTTCTCTGTGTTTTTACCAGTGCACCTTCCTCCTGACAGGAAATCTCTAACAGGTTAAACCCCTAATCTCACTTTGTTCGCAGCCTATCTAACAGATAATGTAATGTATGTGCATCAACAATGCATATTAGTCATTAAGGTATAATTACATTAGAAATGCAAAGATCAAGATAACTAGCCTACAGCTACTGCTTATCATAAAGACATGCTAAGCTATCGACTGAAGGCTAAAGCTGTTCACCAAAGAAATTAAGAACAATGTTCGAAATGTTACATTGATTCTTTGTTTTCAACATGTGAGCACTTCTCCCATTCAAAAGAAAACACAACCAGCCTCATTCACCAGTATGTTTACCAATATCAAGTACTTAAATGGTTCTTGAGGTCTACATCACACCACAGCATTACTCATACCTGCGTTTCCAGAATCAGGAAAAACGGAATCTTTGTGAAACTGCATAAAGTGGGTTTTTTAATTTAATCAGAGTCCATGTTTTTAACAAACGAGCACAGCTTCTTTTCATGTTAATAGATGGAATAGGATTCGAAGTCTATAAAAAAGTCTATTATAGTTATCCCTGCACCACATCACTGCTGATTTGCACTGTTCACGCTCGCACTGCACTGACTGGCCACTATGCTGCCTGCTGCTTGCCATCACTGGCTCTTATTGAAAGTGAATGACTTTCTGCCTTGCCGCTTCGTCGCTGGGAACGGGCATGCAGTGTATTGTTCATATGATAGACACAAACACACTTTGCCAGACACATGTTTAGATTAGACTACAATTAGTAAAATTAGTGACCCTCATTCGCTCTGCCTTTGCCTGTATGAGACGTGTCTACAGCAATGCAACTCTATTCAGCAGTGATTTCTTTCCAGGACACATGTTTTCACTGCTTTGGAGCATTCATAAGTTCACTGGACAAAAAATTACGTCACTGTGACTGAAACATACCTACCTTGGATTTGGCATTGACTGGACATCGTTTTAGTTGTAGGCTGCATCAATGTACGACTTCCCTGGCACAATTCTGAAAAGAATTTCCTGCAGACTGGGATTTGTGCCACTGTTGGTAGACCCGTATGACCATGTGTCCTTCACACTATGGCCTTTGGCACAGCCAAATGCAATCACTCCTCTTTGCCAATCATTAACATCTGCTTTAAGAACCATTTTTCACCCCTCGATCGAGACATTCTATGAATGAACCCTGCAGATATTTATAGGCTGATCACCTTTGTGCTGCAGGAGCCTAAAGTTACTACCACCTACAACATACAATGTGACTATAATCTCACAATTTCATTTGTAATGGGGGGTGGGGGGGGTGCTTTATGATCATCAAGTTGACATAACCATGCTGATGAACACAGCTAGTGCAGGTGAGATTTACAAAATGTCTACTCAATAATAATAAAACAAAACAAAAAACTTGACTCAAGTGATTGCAGTGCTTCAGAATTTCCAACAGGAGACATTTAATATCCCACTCTTCTGTCTGGTTGGTTTTGACTCAAATGCTTCTAATTCTACCAGGATGGCTCTTCTGGAAAGCCAATCCAAAGTAAATCTCTATCTTTTTTATTAATAGGTGTTAATATTACTTAATTCACTATACAGTGGGGAGGAAATGAAAGGTAAGCAAGTGAGCAAACTAATCCTCAAAGCATATTTCAACAGTGGGTTTACATTCTCAGATAAAAGTACTGACCTGCATTTGGACATTACGCTTAAATAATTATTTACTCAGCAACAAATCCTGCTCTCAAAACAGCTTCTCACTGCCTGGAAAACACTGTCCAACACGACTATGCACGTTCACAACTCTCAGATTACTACTCATAGTAATGAAGTCATGTCCTTGTTTGGCCTGAATCACCAGGAGGAAAACGTGAGCTGGGTCTGGAGCTGTGTCTGGCTAACAGAGTTAGCCAAATGCATTAATAACTTTGGAGCCAGATGTTAAAAGCACAGCGATGTCTAATCTCTGCGGAGCAGAGCAAAGAGAAAAGATCAGCAGGCAGACAGAAAGAGGTAGCAGAGATAAAGTGGTGGTGAATGTGGAAGAGGGGAGATTGGAGCTGGGTGTGAATGTCAGAGGGTGCCTCTGTGCTCAGCGTTTTGCCTGGTTTGTAAATAATTCTTTTCTCAGTAACGGCCTCTTAAACAGCTACACATCCTTTCAGACTCATACTGCTGAGCTGTCCTGTCACAGTGGAAGGATGAAACACCTGTGGATTGCTTCAGATCTGAAGCATGTCAAAGACGACAGCTTTACGTGTTCTTTATCTGATGGTGATAATATTAGTCTGTCATGTCTTGCACAAATTCTGAGAGTCCCAGTAACCTTCCTACTACGAGCATCTAATCTCTAATCTGATCTGATCCTGTAAATAATATCTAATCTCCTTAGAAATATGTCCCAAATAATATATATCTTGTGGCAAATTTTGGTTCACTGAGGTGCAAACAATGTGCATAAGTGGTCAAAGGTACATTGTTCTTAGAGTTCTTTATTGCACCTTAACTTTTAATGGTGCACTGAATTCCCTTCTCCAGAAGGAAGGTGTATATTTGCATCGTTCCATATAATTTTATATATTACAAAACTAAATAAACAACAGGACAGGATGGAGGTCCTTACTTAAAAGTACTGATCATCTTCAATGATGTAAGGGGCCCCACCTTGTTGACTGTCTTCCTGAGAGTACTCTGTGTTTATATATACTGATTATATAAGGTCATCCTGTTGCACTTGCTTTCCATTCTGACTCATGCTGTTGTGTTGGTAGTATTCCTTGCAAAGAGTTTAAAAGCAATTTAAGCAGTTGGAAGAGTTGGAGAGGGGACACATCGTAAAGCTCTGGGAAATGGGATGGTCTTAAAGAAGTCCTGCATGCCATACCGGCGGTGCAGATTCTACCACAACACATTGTTTGTGGCAGTGGGTAGAAAACAGCACACAGCAGCGACAGGAAGCATCTGGACCTGGACCTACATGAAGCATGGAGAGAGAGAACTGACATCTTGTCATGCACAGAGTGACGCATGAGCCATGACTGTGGACATTAAGAGAGCAGTGATGTCCTCTATAAGGCACCCTTTTTGTGGCTGTGGGATGCAGGACATTAGGCGTCTTTCCAGACTTGCTGTCACTCCACCTCCAACCCTACTGCAAAATTTCCAGAAACTGGGTAAGAATATTTAAGCTGCACGGGATGGATTATCACAGGACACCATTTAGAACCTCTAGACCTCCATGTCAAGACGTCTTGCATGTTGTGTTACAAGACATGGGGGCCTGACATCATACTGAGAGACACTACTTCTGTATGTGCAACTCAATAAATATAGGTCATATCAGTATAAATGTATTATAATTTATTGTTCCTGGTTTAACCTTTATCTTCCTTCCCATTAACACTGCAATCCCACACTACCCTCTGGGTGCAACTATTCCTTTTGATGATGAGTGTGAATATATATATATATATATATATATATATATATATATATAGTTTATTTAAATGTACAGGTGAGATTTACAGTTGTACAAAAACACGGCATAGAGATTTTGTGTGTTTGCCTTAGTTCTACTGGCATGTGACTGCTCTCTCTGCAGGGGTCCTATTGCAATCAAACTGTTACATAAAACCTAAAAATTTCACAGTTGCTCAAAAAGCTTCAGCTTTTCTTAATCAAACGTTCTAACAATCATTTGTTGATTCCATTTTGCTTTCCACCATGGCTGAACACGAGGCGTTTCATCCCAGCAACAAAGCATTCACAGTTGTAGAGGCAGTCATTAAAACTAGCTTTGATAGAAGTCGGCACTCTGTAGTGACAGCTCTCGTTCCAATCACACAAATGCACATGGCAGCGAGCACATCATTAACATCAATTCAACATTTCTAGAGATGTTAAATGAATACCTCTCTGTCTCTCCTTGTCCTTCTCATCCTCCCTCTCTCTTCCTTTCTCTCTTTGAGACAATGCCTGACACCTGTGGACTACTAAAAAGGAAATCAGCAGCATCACTTGGACACTACAGCCAGGTCTATCATCCTAACAACCACTGTCATCAATACTTCACTCTCACCATGTAATTTATCTGATTTTTCTAGTGTCTCTTGTTTAATAGTAGTAAATGTCTCAAATTCCTATCTGCTGTCCCAGCCCACTCTATGAAAGGCTCCTGATCCATCAAGCCAATATGGGAGAACTAATGGCAACCAAGATTATCGGCTTCCGTGACCCTCAGTCACCTCAGGTCTTCTGTAAAAAGCTGCACTTCAACACAACACATTCAAATGCATTTAAATAAACAACACCTACAAAATACACACCCTGATGCAAACAGTGCTTCCTTCAAAGTATTCATTAGAGTTCAGTGAAACTGCATCATTTAATTACTGCAATACGAAGGCTGAACTTTATTTTCCAGAATGACCCGTCTACACTGATAACATGGCTAAACGCTCTGTTTAAAAAGAAACACCATGTAAAACAGTCAACTTAAATTTAACAAAATTTAAATGACAAAAATAAAGTATATAGAAAGTATTAAGTAAATGCCACTACAACCTGACAAAAACAGAAACTCTGTTTGTATAGATGAAATGGAATAAACCTTTCAGCAACATTTAGCAGATTTATCCAAAAAGGCTGATTAGCTGTCTTACTTGTCAGCTTTGTGCACTGAGTAGCTAACACTAGTTGTACTGATGATTCAATACTGCGACAGCACTTACACAAATGTCTAAAATTATGTGTGTTAAGCTGAACCACAAAGCTAGATAAACAAACATCATTCTATCAATTCTCTCCGTTAGAGGTCCTCTAAGTAGGACTTTTGGACTTTCAGTGTCTTTATGAGTTCTTCCACTTTCTTTTATTTGCAATTATTTTATTTGCCATTTACATTTTGTTTGTTGCAGCATAATATGACTGTGAGATTTAATGATGAATGGTGAAAAACGACTGCAGTCAGCTTCTCAAATGATTACGAGTAGGTGAATATGTAATAATTGTGACAGGACTAGTATGAGTGCCAGAAAGCAACTGCTGCACCATGTAAGGTGGAATTGAAAATCAGAATGAGAAACTGCCTGATAAGATTCAAATCTTACTACTGAGGTAAGATGTGGAGTGACACTACCAACTTTTACCTCTCAAAAATGCCAAATTTCCATTCGTCTGTTTTTCTCTAAGATGGAAACAGTAGCTTGCTAACTGACCTGCCAGTTTACCAGGGCTTGCTAAAAAGCTGCCTTAAATGGAACTGCCCAAACCGAGTAAAATACAGCAGTAAGACAATCAAAACAAAGACTGTATGAATCCTCAGATCTCCATCATCTTGGCTCTTCACAAAATGAATCCACATGCTCTTCATCTCAGCATTCTTAGAAAATGTAAATAAGGAAATCTGCTGTTCGGCAGATTATGGCCTTCATAACTTCATGATGTTAGGGAGGGGTCAAGGTAAGTACGGGTCCAGTGCGTCATGATTTTTGACACACCCACAAAATCTTTAATACAGAAATGATTTCAAACTGTCTTATGTCTACTGAATTCAAAATTCAGTGTTATATATTGTTTTCAGTCTTTTTACACATTTTCAGCAATTATTTTCTAACATAACGTATAACAAAGAAATTCATTCAGTCTGAACTTCTGAATTGAACTTCAGAAGGTGCTGTAGCCTATCCTCGCACTCATCAGGCAGAAGGCAGGAAACAGCCTAGCCAATTCACTGAAGAGCAGGCATCCAGACATAAACATTCTCTCACCCATTCAAACCTAAGTGGCAATTTAGCACCTCTAATTCACCTGACAGCATGCATTTGGACTGTGGGAGGAAACTGGAGCACATGGAGGAAACCCACACAGACACAGAGAGAACATGTAGGACACCACACAAAACGTCACCCTAGTCCCATCGGAACACAGGCCATTATTGCTGTGAGGCAGTGCACCACCATGCTGCCCAACGTTGAGCAGAAGAGCCATCTTGACAGGGTCCACATGCTTGTTTTACTTGCATTTCTCATTTTGTGCACAGGTTTACTAGGCTGAACAGCCAGTTAGAGAGCTCTGTATGCTGAATTGGCTGAATGAGCACTGAGAACGACCGAATGGAGTACTGTTCAGCCACAGAAAGTAAATGGCAACTGACGGTTGCAGGTGCATTAGGGCCTTTTCAACACCAGTCAATCTGGGAGTATGAAAGCCAGCACATACTTACCCTGAGAGATGTGAATGTTGTGCTATGGTGCTGTAGGGCAGCTAAACATGCTTGGAGGACATTGCCGCTGGCCCACTATCGTGACTCAAGACTATATTGAGAGTCTGGCGTCATAAATATCTCATCCTCATTTGGGGCCATGTCTTGTCTTTAAGATCTTAATGAATGCAATTATACTGAGCTGATCCTGGCCCAGCACTCTTGCCCTGAAACATATGGGCTAAATCTTTATCCCTATAACAGAACCCCCTCGCAGCATGTGCGAGCTAATAGAGCATTAAGCACAAATCAAGCGAGGGAGAGGATGGAGGATACCCATAGCCGTCTCATTTCCCGTCTGAGGTTTGGCTCGCCTCGGGAGTGCTTCCTGTGACCCCTGCTGGGCCCAGGTGGGCGGGCGAGCGCCGCAACTGAGTGCTGAATAAGAACCGTCCCTGTGGACATCTGTTTGCACAGGTGTGTTCGCATGACTTGATTAAGAGGGGCGATGGGTGCTGGCGGGTGCTCGTGCGTGCGTGTGCGTGCATTCACGGCAAGCAGGCAGCCGCTCCACGCTGGCCTCTAGAGTAATCTGCAGCAGGGACAGAAGGATTCCGAACAGAACAGTTGCGATGCGCAGACAGATGGTGATCAGAGGTTTAGAGAAGAAGGGCCAATCAAACAATAGTAGAGAGAGTATTAGTTTTTTGGGGGGTTCGGAGCGTGCAGGGGCAGGGATGTTGCTAATAAACCATACGGCACACAGTGAGATAAAAACAAGCGAAATAAATATATAACTGCAAGATTATTGCTGGGGTGCAGGCCAATATATGTCTCGTGCCGGCACACAGAAGTTGTTAAATTGGGGCAGGCAAAAGGGAGCTCGATTACTTTGCTGAAATAAGCCTGACAAGAAACCAGTCTACTTAAGGAGGAGTGCATCCCATACTAGGACAGATGAAAAAAAAGTGATGATAAAACGATGAGAGGACAACGTAGGACAGCTGAGACAGCTCTGAGCAGGGCAGGATCAAAGCTGTGGAGACCATATCCAAATTCCTATTTCCACTCCAATCAAAACATGCATATTTTAATCAGGCTGCTAAATCATATGTGTGGAAAAGGCCTCCACGTGAAAGCCTCTACCCATGCTGGGAGCATTGCTTACCTCCTGAAAGCAGACCGGAAACAGGTGGGTAGAAGTTCTGGCAGCGGCTCCCTTACCCAAATGCACAATAAGAAAGCGCTCCCATGGCAACAAGACGAGATTGCTTTCCTCAGCCCTCCACCAGTCCACTTCATGCTCTAATGTAAAATGACAAGTTGCCGGAATTAATTTGAGTGTTGGAGCGCGAAAAAAAAAAGTGCAGAAAATTAAATACGAAAAAAGAAAGCAATTTTCTTTTTCCCGTTTTTCTTTTCCTTTTTTTATTAACTCACTCCCTCTACTCCACTATCTCGTGCATATAGAAATCTACACAGTGTGTATAAGAAACTTTCGGCCTCTCTCTCGCCACTGCTCTCGGTCCAGACGAAGGCCAACCAGTGCCTCAAAATCTCTAATGGATGAGAAACCAATTTCATCTCACACAGCGGGCAGGGGAAGGAGGGGTTATGGAGAGAGAAAGATGACACGAGCGAGCGAGCGAGAGTGAAAACGAGAGAGTGACAGAGAATGAGACGGAGAACTGTGGCTGGTGAAGAGGGGAGGAAGTCTCGTATAAAAGTATCTGCACGGTGAAGATGTGTCAGAGTGGCTGCTGACAGTTTTAAAAGGAAGCCTGCCGTATTTGTAGGCAATATCACACGAGTGACAGCTGCCAGAAACAGCACAGAGAGCGGCAAGCTGCTGTCGCTTCATAAGAGGGAACCAAAATCCTGTAGACGCACAAGTGCGTGACCTCAAAAAGTCTTCAAAAAACGAATAAAGTACCTTAAATTAACAGGCCTGTGAACATGCCACTCATTAAACGACCTTGAGCACAGGTCTAGGACCTGTCTCGCCTTCCTCCACCTAATATTCAACTGCTGTTAGAACAACGGGAGCTGATCTCCAAGCAGTGGTTCAGAGCTGCTTATGCCAAAAGGCTTTTAAGAGCTGGAAAAAGGAAAAAAGCGAGCTGTTATGGGTTCAAGCTTGACTTGTTTTGTCTGCGGAGATGTTGACGTTCATGTTCCAGGTTTGAATACTTCTCGCTGGTCTGGGAAAGAGTCCGTGCCAAGATGTGGGTCTTGGAATGAGACGCTGGGTCACGGCCGAAATTAAAGCTGTTGTGCTCCGTTGTGTTTTTGTTTCATCCGTGCCTCGACCAAAATAGCCGAGCCCACTCAGGGCCGAAATATCCAAGGTCTTGGATCAGCGCTCAAGAATGTTCCAGTATGACCTGCACAATGTAAACTTGGTTTCATAGGTCAGAGCCCAAAAGAAGAGTGACATGGCAGAGAAAGTATGAAATGTGGGGATTTTTTTTAGGCTGTTTGGGAGAGAAGAATTTGTGTTTAGCTCTAGGCACATTCAAATTCCTATAAACATATAGTTCTGCACAGCTTTTTGCATATTTCTCACTTTCATTTATAGGCACAGGTTACTTTAGAATAATACATGTCACCTGAGTGGAAAGGGTTGGTAACCATATGTTCTTATTACTGCGGTAAATTAGATCAGTGCCTAAAGAGTCAGATGTTACTTTTAAAACAGGAATTATCTATTTGAAAAACGTGATCCGCTCTGCTGAGCCTACCCTGACTTCACTGGGTACTCTTTAGTTCCTGTGGTGATTGCCTCTTGGTGTGAAAGCAGCTTAACACTTTTATTCTTACTGTAAACCCACTATAAACAGTCTATGGCCAATATCATCTAGACATCAGGAAGGCCCAGCAGGAGGGCAACTATAGTCACCATACCACCACATTAGGTTACAGTTAACAAACTGTGACATAATCTGTTTTTTCACATCAGTTTCATGTCTTACCAGACAGATTTGTTAAAAAGGGAGGAAAGGAACTTCAGCCACAGACTCTGCATTGGACCAAATGTAAAAGGCTTTGGCCAGTGGCACTGGGCAACAGACAATGTCTATTTCTGGCAGTTTTATAAGCTATGGATGCATCAGTATGCATCAGAGTATTCTTCCTCACAGTGTTACATACAAAAACTCGCAAGATGTGTTAAGGCAAGTTACAGTGTACGGTAAGTGGCAGAAAATGGGACCTAGAAAATAAGACCAGGAGATGTACATAGAGATGCAGAAACTTGCTGATCTCTCACTATTATGGTAAATACATCTGGCCTTTCCACCAGTCACCACACTGTTACTGCACCAGATGTAGGACCAGCTTTTCCCACCCAAGCCATATTCTTTTTCTCATTACATTCTTGATTATGCAACCAGAACAAGGCAAAACTGGTCTGCAGCTCTAAATACAGCATATGAAATGTATTTATGCATAAGAACATGAATGCTGAAAAGCAGACAGATGGTTCATGCCCTCCCCCACCCCCCAACAGCTTCACACAGATGATGGCAATACACACATCGTCTTCAAAAGCTTGTGTGTGCGTACGTGTGTAAGACAAATCCCTGGCATGGGGTACAGCATCCCTATCACAAGTGCCATAACAGCTCATCGGTCAGCATACATCAGGCAGAACACACAACTCAACTCAGCCAAACTACTGAAGTAGCTATATCTGCTAGCAGACTGGGAGATCTGATCATGTTACATTACACCCACATGCAGCATGCACAGAGTCACAGAAAATGCATTAGAGCATCAGAGTGGTCACTACTGACTATATTATTAATCAAGTAACCTACTGACTATTCTCACAATGAATTATTCATTGACAAAAACAGACTAGCTGTAAGCAGATTCCAAAAATGAACTAGAAAGCATAAAAAAAACCTTCATTTTAATGTTTGAACACTTATAACGTGTAACAGCACTAAACAATTGATGCCACAAATTAGTTTTAATGTTGTTAACTCTACAGACTAACCACTGTTCCAGCTTAAAGCCCAACAGTTCACACAATGTTGCTATAACTATAGCTGTCTTGTTCAAATACAGTTCTAGCAAGGCTTGTTTTGAAAACATTTGGCAAACACTTGGTAATTTACATTTACTGTTATGCCACAAATGTGTTTGTACTTGAAACCTGAAATTTCATTTACAAGTACAACTCGCCAGTGGTACAGTATTAGTCATGTTAGCACAGGAGGCTGTATAGCAGGTTACACTGCATTCATTTGACTTTATGCTCAAGTCCCTTTGGAACTATTGAAGGGAATACAGTACATCCTTTCTGTTGAATCTTATTGTACCACATAGTTTAAACTAAACAGAAACAAAAGAGAACAAAAACTTTATTTAGAGAAAAATACAAACAGTATAAATGAAGTTCAGCATTATCACAATGAACTGTTTGAATCATATGGCATAATAGCCAAATAGTCAAATAGCCAAAAATGTCTGCCACGCTCTGAATTTTGTATATGTGTAAGAGAGTGTGCATTAAATTAAGTTGAACATGGTTAGAACATGCATTACCCTCGGGGAATCCGTCAACTAATCAATACTGACTGGGTTGAGATTAAGAAGATAAACGTTAATTACTCATATTTGGTATTGATTAACCATGACAGTCCTTGCAAGCATATTCACTCGCAATCTATGGGAGCACTGACACAGTGTTAATCTACTTCCAGGACAGATCATGCAATAAAAGGTAGAAGAACACAAAGCAAACTGTTCTCCTGGCACAAGTAGTGTAGAACAAGCAATATGCATTTATCTAAACTTGGCCCTGCTCCTACTCTCTCCAGGGGGTCTCCATAAGGACAGGTCACACAAACACACACACACACACACACCTACACACACACACACACGAACACACGCACACACCTACACACACACACACACACACACACACACACACACGAACACACACACACACACACACCTAAACACACACGCACACACACATATACACACACACACACACACACACAAACACGCACACCTACACACACACACACATACACACATATACACACCTACACACACACACACACACACCTACACACACACGCACACACACATATACACACCTACACATACACACACACACACACACAAACACGCACACCTACACACACACACACACACACACATATACACACCTACACACACACACACACACACACACACCTACACACACACACACACACACACCTACACACACACAGACACACACACACATGACATACAGAAAATGTCAAGGTGGAAAAACTGCTTTCACAGACAAATATTTGAACTCCACGTCTGGAGACAAACCCCTAACACACACATGCACAGCAGATCTACAACGGACAGTGTAGTTAATGTGGTCAGGCACGTCGTGCGAGCAGTTTCTCTCTGACCCGGACCCGAGTCAATCTCTGCCAGCTTGACCGGCTCAGAGTGCACAGTGGAGGAGAAAGCCTTACAGGAAAGTCACACTCCATGATCTGCTGAAGCCATTTCCAGCTGCAAAGTGGAATATGGCCCATTCTGCATTACTGAACAAAACTCAAATCCTGGCTTTAGAATGAAAATGGAGCCAAGCACCAGAACGGAGCTTCATTTCTCCACCTGAGTGGAAAACTTGAGTCCCCCCCTCCCTTTCCACCCCTTCCCCCTGTATGCCCATGACAAAACAGATGCACATACACACAAGCCAGAGCCAGATAAACAAGCTGGGCACAGAGCTAGGGTGTCATAATGATAGATTACGACAGGCAATGATAACCATGACAAAAACAACACGGTAGCAAAACACTGCATCAAATTCCCCCAGAATGTGTTTACAAAACAAATCATGAGGTTTAGGCCAGTGCTGCTAACATGTCTTGGGGCGCTACATCCCTGTACTGTTCATACACACATCTGATTCAGCGTATACCTGGGTTTATAATTAGTTGATGAGTTGTGTCAGCATTGCTGTGGCCCTACAGGAATGGGCCTGAGTAAAGTTCTCTACACAGTGAACCGAAAGCTTTGAGGGACCACTCAGATCTACCAACAGCTAAGAAGTAAGATCCATTTACCACAGACAGCTGTTTAACAATGTATTATAAAAAGCGCAAGGCAAATACAATTCAAGACATATAAACAAGTAAGCCGCAGTAAAGAGAGACAAAGGGCAATCATTAACCGTGTTATAACAACTCTCGTTACAACCAGGGTCAACAAATCCAGAGGGTACTATTATGACATGGTCATGACTGGTCAGGCTACAGGCTTCACAGTGGTCACAGACGAGCAGTTAATGGAGTACTTGAGAAAGATTTGTAACACTTTTTGGGAGATGACAGCAATTCAGTACTTTGACATTGAATGTGATTGACCTTGCGTTCTCAATGAGGCTCTCCGTCATATGTCTGGATATTAGGAAGAGAGAGCAATGAGGCATGGAGAAGAGTGGTGGAGCAATAAAAAAGGAGTATATGTTTTTGTAAGGCTGTGTTTCAGTGCAGTTTTCAACACCTTTATTGACTTTCCCCTCACAGCTCCAGAGTGCACAGCATCTATGTAACTTGCAGGATAGAGAGGAGGGTGTATCAGAGGGTGAATATTTCAACAGAAACATGCTTGCCCTTGGCAACAAATACACTGTATACAGTTGAAGTGCATGCCTTGGCAGTTTTCACCCTCAGTTTCCCTCAAACTACAAAAGAAAAAAAAACTTAAAGTAATGTTGCCACATGCTACTAAAATAGGCTATCTGATGTATAGGCTAGAGAAAAATAAGCTTGACAACTGCTCATCAGAATAGATGTCAGCTGCCATGTAGAGCTGGGCAATAAGACAATATATATTGTTATCATGATAAATTATTTCACAGTAAGCTTTTCTTAACATATATCAGACATGTGGAACAGTGATTTCACCATTTTACTAAGAAAATTCAATTGGACTGCAATGCCTTTTGAGGAAGTCCTTAACGTCTACAGTTGTGGTGACTGAGCCTTTGCTGCTCAAGGGACTGCCTAATGAAGTTGACTTGAGCTGATTGCAGCGGAACGGCCCTTAAGATGGCGACTGGGATTCCTCCGGGGTGCAATGCAGAAAGCACGGTGTATGAGAGCATGCTTAAAACACTAATAAACCAAAGCCTAAGTATGTGCGCTTTTAAATAAACATGTGCATATTTGCCGCTGCTCGTGCTGAGCCCTCGTTTAACACTCATGGTGTGGACTGCAGCACAAGGTACTTCTCTCTCCGCTCTTCCTGGCCTTGCTGCTGATCCCTGGAGAAGAGCTCTGAACTCCAGGCTGATCCAAAACAACACAGAGCTTTACCGTACCCTCACACCACACACAAACAACACAACGAGAGAGTGAGTCTGAAAGAGAGTGGAACAGTACGAGTGCACCTAGACCACACTAGACAACCGGGGGGTTAAGCATTTCATTTTATTACTAGCTGATTTCAGTAGCTGTATAATTACAAGTACACATGCACTGCATATGCTGGTGCTATTAAGAAGGCTAAATCTTTTGACTGATAATCAGATACCGTCAGTTAACCAGCAAGTCTGAAATCAAGAAAGTGACTCATCAAAATATCAGTCATAAAACTCATAGTCAAGAAAACTGAATTCTGACTGGCTGAAGCCATTTGCAAGCCACTGCAATATACAAAATACTTGATGTACATACACATCAACTGAATTCTGTAATAGTGCACAGAGATGGTGAACAGTGCAGGAGTGGGTAATTGAGAGAGTCAGAAGAATTCCTTGTGGGCCAGTAGTGTTTTAGGCTTCTTACTGTGAGCTAATGAATAATGAAAGCAAAAGAACACTCAAGCTATAAATGTTACATCCAAGCCTACATCTGTAGCAATGTAGTATCTTCCACCTAGGGTTGTACAGCCCTAGTTTGCCGACTGACACTCGTAGAGTGGATAGAGATTAGATGGAGCTGAAGTTGGCTTTTCATTCCATTTCCACTTTAAATGATGAAGCACTTACATTCAGATGCCTGTTTGTGAGCTAATACATAACTGGTGCACTCTGTAAGGCAAATGAAAGCATTGGTCAGACACTTGTTTATTTGCCTGTTATTGATTAAGCCTTTTATACAGCTATGTACATCCCTAGTTGCTATCCTCAGCCAGGAGAAATATTTAGATGTCTTTTGTGCATGTTATTCTGCAACTTTGGTTAATACAAAGTACAATATTTGTACTTCATGTCAGTATAATTTATTATTACTATTATTATTTGGCTTCTGTGAATATGCAGGGTTATGCAGACTAATGCTCAAGCTTGAGGGTCAGGGTGTCCCATTAGCTACAGAGTGCATGCTTCCAGTAAAGAACAAATAAAGCTTTATTATTTTGAAGTGTGTTGCTTTAAAAACATCACCTTTAGTTAATACAACTCAGCAACTTATCTGGCTGTAAACACACCGATACCGGCTATTAAACCGATCAGTGCACCCCTAATGAAAAGTGAAGAAAAGTAAGCAAAAAGTGAGCAGGAGGACAGATGCGGCCTCTGCAAACACTGCAAATGGATAAATAAACAGAAATGAAGGACTAAACGAGGGGATAAGAGCAGAGGGAGAGATATCAGTGGTTGGCAGTGATCCACTGCAGTGACAGCTGGCACGGATACCCTCCACAACCCTGGCAAACAGCGTCGTACCGAAGCATTCTCCACAGACCCAGAGAGAAGGGCTGTGCGCATGTGTAAGAGAGAGAGGAAGAGAGAGAGAGAGAGAGAAAGACGGAGAGAGAGGGAAAGACGGAGTGGAGAGAGATGAAAGAGAACGATGTTGATAACATGACTGCGTCTCCTGGCTCCAAGTCTAATTAACACTCTGGCAAGCATGTGCAGGATGAAGACGGATCGGACCGGGAACGTTTGTGTAAGCGTGAGCGTGAACGTGTAGGTGTACAGGGAGGTGCTGCTCAGTCATCAGTGGCTGTCAGGGAGAGGTGAGGATGAGGATGGCCTCGTCTGGAGGTGAGAGCGTCTGGCGGAGCGATGAAGATGGATGAGAGCAGAGGGCATAGAGCCAGGGTACGGAGAGGGTTATCTGTGTGTGTGTGTGTGTGTGTGTGTGTGTGGAGGAAGAAAGGAGAGCTTGACCAATGAGGCGGCACTGCTCCGGTCAGAACGCTACAGACACAAATCCATGTTCTGTGTCATTAACTCCTCTAGAGACATAAACATACCACAGAGAGAGAGAGAGAGAGAGAGAGAGAGAGAGAGAGAGAGAAAGAGAGAGAGTGGGAGAGAGAGAGAGAGAGAGGGAGAGAGAGAGAGAGAGAGAGAGAGAGAGAGAGGGAGAAAGAGATAAGGAGAGAGAGAGGAGAGAGAGAGTAAGAGAGAGGAGAGTAAGAGAGAGAAGAGAGTGAGAGAGAGAGAGAGAGAGAGAGAGAGAGAGAGAGAGAGAGAGAGAGAAAGAGAGAGAGTGGGAGAGAGAGAGAGAGAGAGAGAGAGAGAGAGAGAGAGAGAGAGAGAGTGAGGAAGGTGAAAGAATAGGGAAAGTCGTCACCGCCAAAACCCGAAGTTTACTGTGAAAGTCTCAGACATCTCCAGAAATGGAGTTTGAGTCATGCCCTAGCACAGATGCGTGGCCTAAGCGTTATGTGATGCAGGTAGTGTGAAGCTCTGAGATGCTGCAGTGTGACAGCTTATGATTTTCTAATTTCCAGACAGAGCGGCTTTGTGTCATGGTGGCTGCCACAGTGAGCGACGCTGCTCTGCAGAATCTAACCCAGACTGTGCGGTGTCCCATGAGCACCGATCACTATTAAACTGTGACCCAATTAATTTCATCTCCTCCCGCCACATGCAGACATGAAAGACCAGCCGCCACCAGAGGAGAGGAGAGGGTGAATTTTCACATTTCATCACGTTCGCGTTCGACTTTCTATCTTGGGGAAAAAAATGCAATTACACGGCTGTGGTTGTGAGAATAGGACGCAAGGGGGGCGAGGGTGGGGTCTGATGGCAGCTTGGACTCTGGCTCCATATTAATAGGCAGTTGTTGTGTTTACTAGTGGACTAGGTCTCAGAAGTACAGAGGGATCAGCAGGGGCAGGTTTCAAAAGAGACGACTTCTGGGTTAGTTCTATAACTAGGGGTTTGTCCAGAAAGAATGGCCCTCATGCCGCCTCCTATAGGAGAGTATTTTTGCTGTTGTAAAATCCTGTCCATCTTGCCACTGTCTTTTTATTTGGTTTTGTCTGTTTCTACCTTGTCACCTCCATGTGCCTGTATGGTTATCTGCGTTGTGCTTCTGTTTATTTTGGTTCTAGCTCCTCCTGTCTCCGCCTTCTTGCCACGCCCCCTCTCCTGTCCCTAGTTTGGGGACCCTAACTCCCCCAGGTGTTCCTCATCCTTTTGTTACATTTATTTCCAGTATCTTTGTTTTTCACATTATTTATTTGGTTCCCTTTGTGGGTTGCTTTTGTTTCTGGTTATCTTGGTCCATATTAAAACTGCCTGACTTGCATAATGCCCTTCAGGTGTGTGGTCTGCACTGCCAAAGGGAGGCTAAAGTTCAGAGCTGTACATGAGTGGGAGTTTTTCTTCAAATAAGATCATTTAGGGTACAGTAAGAGTGGCTTATTATTCTTGGATGTCCTTTCAATTTTTAATAAGAACATTTTTAACAACCAAAGTAAAACTAAAATATCTTTACTGAACAAAGTAATAAACACAAAATGATAGAACGCATAGATAAATCTATGTCTGTATGGCTTTCTAACCTTTGCTGCAGTAGTGCCTAATGTAGAATTGGTGCTAAATGTTATCTCTTAATTTGTACTTTTTATTTGCCAGCTTTTTGTTCTCTTCAAGCCTGAATGGTTTACAGTGGTGGTAATGGGAGACCAGGTATCTAAAGAGTTTAATATCTCTAAAAGCGCTCTTATAAAAAGTTAGTATATGAAATAGTATCTCTTGCTTGCTTTCTGATAAATGATGCTAGATTTCCATTAGATCCATTCATTTCTAACTATTCCTGGCACGGGATAACATGCAGGACACTGTGAACCAAAATCCTCAAAGAAAATTATTTTATCATTTAAAAAATATATAAATTATTTTATCATTATCAATATTACATATACAACTCAGAAGACACATGCAGACTAGCTCTGGATAGTACATAAAATGGCCATATTGGTTCTGGATAGTAAATAAAATGGTCATATTTGTTCTGGATAGTACATAAAATTGCTATATTTGTTCCAAATAATAAATAATATGACCTAATTTGTTCTGGATAGTACATAGAATGGCTATATTTGTGTTCAATACATAGCGACTCCCAGTTCCTAACACCACCACTGTAAAAAAAAAAAAAAAAAAAAAAAAAAGTCTGTTGCGCTTTTCTACAATGGACTACTTATACCAAACCACTCTAAATAAAACTGGCTGAATTATTCAGAGATTTGAAGAATTTGTGGAGTTCCCCTTTAAGCACTTAAATAACTCTTAAAGTTCCCCTTTAAGACAGGAAGTGCCTGTTAAGCTAAAATTGATAGTTGCCAGCTCTATTTTTTACTCTATTTTTTTGCAATGGTTGCAAGTTAAACACAATGACCACACAGTTGGTACAAATTGATTTAGCCACATCTGGATGGTAACACTGCTAACACTTCTCTCCGTATCAGCACAACAGATTAGCACACTGTTTTTAGCCACTGGCAAATGAAAATACACTGGACAGTAGCTGTCCTTGGCCACAGAGAGGCTAATCTTGTTCTATTATCAGTTCTGTTTGTCTGCTGCAAAGCCTGGGCAACTTCAGCTCACTGGGCAGAAGCCATCAGAACTGAAGGGAATGAAGCTGGCAGGCAAACCGCCAGACAAAAATCATCTGCTGCTGTTCAGAACGCCTGGGATTCCACAGTCTGCTTCATTGTCTGAAGCAGCGAAGAAAAGTGAACCGATAAACACAACATGCATCCCCAATCCCAGCTTTCACCAAGAGAGTTAGTAGAAAGGGCAATGTTCCAGGGACATTCCTGTAGCCTACAGTCTGGAATGTCAGTGATCCACCAATCTCACATAGTGGATTGACATTGGCACCAATATGGAGCTTATTAAACAGATCGAACAACAGTAACTGATCTACATCCAAGACATGGTTGTTCATGGTCAATATGAAATTGTAACGGTGGAATTTTATACAGGGCTGTAAGGATCACTGCAGCACAGACATTACAGTGACAGTAAAATTATATCAGTATTGCAGACAACTGCTTAAAAACAGATGCTTAGATTTGACTGATATTTGCTGACATTTTTATTACACTCTATGTGAAAGAGCTGCTGTGCACATGTGCATTTCATTTATTTTACTGCATTGACTATAGTCTAATACAAATAAATGCAGTATTACTTTGAAATGATGTACATTATATGAGGGGGTTTGTAGATTATTTAAGACGTTCATAGGACATATTTACTGTGGCCTGGAGGAACAACAGTAACTTAATAAGAAAGAAAGAACAGAATTAGGTTCCCTGGGTATATCAACCGATAAGTACATGAGAAATATTGAATACAGGCATCAAGTCACAATTCCTTTGTCTGTGCATTCCTAATAACCATGCGAAAAAAGTTTAGTGAAGCACATTTTAAACAAGAACTAGAGACTACCAGAAAAAGAGTTTATCAGTGTGGTCTTTTTCACAAGCAACGCTCAGAAAACAGCAGAAGCTCACATGGGCTTCAAATGCAGTTTTAAGCTACTAGTCTTTTTTTAATCAACCGGGGCACACAACTGGAAGCCTGTACAAATACTTCCACAATGTCATAATAGACTGACTATGACCAGGCAGAAGCTGAGGCCAAGCACCTAGTCTACAAACAAGGTGGGTTGAAGACAAACAAGACAGATGGAAAAGCTTAGAGAACAATCCACATTGTACCACTGGTACTTTATTTTCATTGTCACTGTGTGCAGTAGCCAAGCTAAAGATATGGGGCTATTGCTCTTTAATCCTGGATTACTGGACAAACATTTTAACATTTTCATTTGATCATGTATGAACCAGTTGTGTTATAGAAAGGAGCACACCAAGCTGTGCTGGATGCCGGCCCGCCCCTTTTTGCTAATATAAAAGAGAGACTGGTATCGTACCAATAGAGAGAGCTGGTATCGTACCAGTATCCTTTTATTGGCTTTAGATTTAGTTTAGATTTCGGAATTGGATTCAAGACAGAAAAGGATGGATCAGTGCTTCCTTAGTCCAATGTCCTCTTAGTGGAGGTACTCTGTCTCCAAGGAGTTTAAAGAGGGTTAACGGGAGCTTCCAGAATATGCACCAGTTTTCATCCAGTGTCAGCAGTCGGAAGAGAAAATTCCATGGCAGAGTGCTATAATATCCCAGGGGCTCTGTCCACAACAGGAGTCTGAAAGAGCGAGGCTACTCCCGGCAAAGAGATAGCATTTAAACACGCAGACGTGCAAGTTCACCTTCACAGCAGTGACACCGGAGGAAGCCAAATACTTCAATCAACACCGCGCTCCAAATGACCTCAACAAGCTGCGACACCATTTCACAACAGTATCAATTTCAGACAGGGGGCAAGGAGAGAGAGCGCGAGAGGGAATGCTGCGCGAGCAATGCACTGAGGGATGGGCCTGTGGTCAGGACATGTTTCTGAAGGGTTCATCCCGAGAGCAGCGTGGATAGAAGATCAGGAGTAGAGTGATGGGCTCCATTACTAACAGCGGTGGTTACCACAGAGTGCTCCTCTATCTGCCCTGTCTAATGGCCCATAATATCACTTTACACCCTGTCGCAGCTCTTTATGCTACCTCCCAACATAACCCTGTCATGAAGCCTCTATAAAAACAGATATATTTCTTTATTACTTCTCCTTAACGTATCGCTGTGGCTATCTGCAGAGCACAAAGAAAGCTAATCTTAGAAAGCCCGCCCTCTCCCGTGCTGGAGGCACAGACACCGAGACAGTTATTGCCTTGAACTGTCGCCAGCTCCCCCTGCCATTCATTCCCTACACAATGGATGTTTTATTATAATCAAATGAATACAATATCTTCCCATAAATACCCTACTTAAAAAGTCATTTTCTCTGCCTGCAATATGTTTGAGTGTCCATCACGCCGCAAGCGAAGAGGTGCGGCATGTTTAATTCAGATCCAATGCAATTTACACGCTCGTCATTCAGCTCGCTCACTTGCACGTGCGCGCACTCGCACACACACACACACACACACACCCGCACACATAAACGGTTCTTCTACCATGGAGGGCACACAAATGCCCACCTGCAATCCAGTGTTACTCTCGCACGAAAAGAAGTGCATCATCCCTGTATTTATCTCCCAGAAACATGTAGTATTCATTACAGGCCTGCACTCCAGCACTCCATTTCCACTGGGCCAAAGATAGAGGTCTCCGAGCAGATCAGCGTACAGATAGAGAAAGTTATTAAAATACATTTCAGCCTTGGAGACGGGATGCTCTGGATGACTACCTGGGCGATGGTAATAAAGAAACGCTTCAAGATGCAAGGCTAGATCCATTTTTGTGGCCATGGCTAGACACAGTTTCTGTACAGTCAAGGCAGTGTCTAAAGGCTAAAAAAAAAAAACTGTGTCCATCAATAGTGGTCCACGTCTCAGCCATGACTTGGAACTGTGTGAACAATAAAGGGATAAACATAGAGGCTCAGCAGTCAGGTATATATCAGCAAAAGCTGAAGTGACTTCCAGTAGTGCCCTAACTGACTACACACAATTTAATTCACTCAAAACAATTCATTAGGGACAGTGGTTTTAACCTTATGACCCACACCCTCCACTCTCCCTTGTTAGCCTAATTTGATCTAGATGTAGAGAACAGTTAGCATATATAGTTTGTAACCTTAGCATAATCTGCATTAACAGGCACTTAAATTCATACCTAGACAGCAAGTCCTCATATCGTTCACATGAACACAAGCAGAAGCTTGGCCCTGTGAGTTGGGGGGATGGGGGGGGGGCAGTAGGTCGAGGGAATCCAATCTTACATAGACAGAAGCAGACAGGCTGGCAGATACACCACCGCCATCCAAGAATAACCCCGGAGGTACCCATGAATGAAATGACAGGATTACAGGTGCATTAGAAAGCCTGCTGAGATGCCTGATAATGCTGTTTATGGTCGAGCTTCATGCCGCTAGCAGGGAAGAGTCAAACTGTTCGTCTAATGAAAATATGGACAAGCTTTTCGGAGTCACCGAGCAGAAAATTTAGAAACATGGGTCAGGCTCTCTCTGGTGCGGCGGAGGTTGTCAGGACACAGTAGGAAAATTAGCATTAGCGCTAAGATAAATCCTTCTTGAAAAAGATGCTAAAAGGGGGCGGCCACATAGCACCATGATAGGCTCACTAAGGACGGGATTATTGTTGTGTCAACAACCCCCACAGATAATAGTAATTACTGTCCTCGGTTCAGACTCCTCTGACGAGAGAAAGGCATTGGCTTAGCTGACAGCCAAGGCCTAATTACCGTGAACCGCCAATTACCAGCTCCATTTCATTATTTATATACCTCCACACAACCAAATAAAAAGAGACTCGTGTAGCCCAGAGTGCTAACACTGGTGACAGCTGTGCACAAGTATCTGAGGAGAGAAAGTGAAATTCAAGTAGCTGGCAATTTGTCTGTGTGCTTGTGAACACGGCCATGGATCTGATAGTCTGCAATCAGGGAAAATGCATTTATGCCGTTTCTTCATAGCTCATGAAGGGCAATTGGAAGGAGTGATGAAGCAATCCCCGCCATGACTGAAAACATGCGTGTCTCCGCTTCCTGTTCAGTTGATGACTTCCTATGGCGTCCGTTCAGGATGTAATAGTCATATCCTCCCTCCCTCTCGATTGCCCCCAACAGGAAAATGTCCATTCCTACCAGTGTATAACAACGATGCGACTGTGTTTTGGAGTAGCAGTCTCTACTTTCACAGCCCAGGAAAGCAGTTACAGAGGAGCCAGTTTATGTTCTCTAGACCCTTTAAGTCTCTCTGACAGTCAGATGAAAAGTACCACTGCTAGCCTGGCTTGTTGTGCAGGAGAAATATAGAAAGTCATCTCAGCAACTTCAGTACAGTTAGACGGGCCATTATTCAGCCTGAAAGCAGAACTCGGAGTGAAATCAGACCCAGTCCAGATCTAGAACTTAAACACACTCCTGCTACAGAAGTATCCCAAGGATTTCTCCACTCTGCCAAGCAAAAGAGAAATACAGAGGGAGAGAGACACGGGAGTATGCAATGAGATATGTGAGCTTTAAATATGTGTGATATGTAAGCAGAATGAAAATATAGATTCTTTTGAAAAAGTGTGTGTGTGTGTGTGTGTGTGTGTGTGTATATGTGTGTGTGTGTGTGTGTGTGTGTGCGCGCGCGTGTGTCCATACGCATGCGCACATCTTGACTTTGACATGGAAATGCTGCTTCAATACTCTGGGCTTTCTGTGGCGATCACTTTGGAACAGCTCAGCAATGTCCTTTTGTTTCAGCACACAAAAAAACACAAGCTTTCGATTTTCATGCCCCCAAATATTGCTGATGTGTGGAGAACTGGTTTTGTGGTACATGATCAGGATTATGCAAGGGGCACATCGGCGAGAGAAACCCGATCAGAGGCAACCGGACAGCACTTTTTCCACCAGCACAAACCTCACAGCTACTGCTGTGGATGCCCTTTCCTGCTAAGTAGAGGAGAAACTTTCCACCCCTTCTCTGTTTCCGTCAGTTGTAAGTCAAAATGTTGTCTGAGTAACTTTTTTTTTTTTTTACTGACACATGTAACTACTGTATCATACTTGAAATAGTTTAGTTTTTCAAAATAATGTTATTCTTTTGTGAAACATTGACTTAGTAGCTGGAAATATTTGCCTCTGAGCTTGAAATATCGCTTTACTATACCAAAGTAATGTATCTCAAAATAGTAACATAGTATCGCAATCCAAAACTTCCTTCTGGCTGCAACTATTCTTTTGATGATCTTCTAGATGATGATCATAATGTTGGCAAAATCATCTACAAAAAGGCATGACGTTTGAGCTTACATGACATTCATGTCATGACTTTTGCATGGTTGCAAAGCAGAAATCTGATTACTGCCTGACTCATGAAGACACTGAGTTATCTGATCCTCATTATCTGTTTTTCAAGAGCATGTAAACACACATCGGCTCAGTATCTAAAAAGAGAATTTTCTCTCAAAAAGTGACTTAGTCTCTTAAATTCTCAAGAAAATGTATCGAAATGTTATGAGCGTTCTTATGCTGTATCTGGGCAGGAAAGGGCAAATGTCCTAACATTTAGGTAGCTGTAGTAGCATGCACATGTATTTTGTGACATGGAAACACAGCCAGCGTTCTTGCTTACTCAGAAACACCTAGCAAGACAGGAGGTTATCTTATTAGCCATGCAGTCACAACACAATTACACATGTGAAAGTACATACGTACAAACGGAGTTGACATATGTCTGATTACATAATCTGTACTAGTGTAATCATCTGTAATAGTGCAGTATCACCAGTAGTTACATTGTTGTTGCATGAATTGTTAATGTGTAACTACTCAAAGTGGGGCTCGTGATGCTAAGCCAACATCTTGAGAAAATGAGTGTTTATTCTGAGATACTAAGGCAAAGTTTTAACTCTTGTTAGAAACCATGGAGAAACAAAATCATACGTCTTTATTTCTTCTCTATCTGGCGTGAATGAGCTTCTATACCTGCTCACCTGGCCATTATTCGCAGATAGAACGGTCCTCAGCTATAATGTATTTTCAATTGTAGCTTAATTTGTGCATTTTTCCTCAGACATTTCCCCACTTAATCTGACCTAATCATATTCAAAGAGCCATTTAGAAACTTTCACATTTCAGCGATATGCAAAAAAAATCTTGAGGATAAAGTGAGTTGTGTAAGACTGGCTGGAGCATCACTTGACGCATGATCTGCCTTCAACCGAAAGCCCTGAACCAACATTCTGCTGAGGGCCGATATGAGTGCCATCTGTTTATGATGTGTACTCTGTGTCTCCGGCTGTGTTAAATCTCTCCGTATCTAAAGCTTTGCCAGGCCCTAAGAGTGCCTCACGGCTCCCTAATTCAAACACAGCAAAATAGGCTCATGTTCCTGTTCGCTAGACGTTACACTGAGTGAGCGCTTCGCACTCGAAAATCTGCACACTGTCCTCTCCGAGGCCACGGTTTGCGAAAGAGATCTTGCCGGCGAGTGCCAAAGTGCTTAGCATTTAGATAACATTTGTGCAGGAAGGGACGGGTCCGCGGCAGCTTGAGTGAGGGGCGTCGGCAGCCCTGAAGGCCGGATCTAGTCCTGCAGCGCCCTGGCAACGAGGGACGCAGCCCAGGCTGCCGTGACAGCTTGGAAGCTCACAGGGGGTGATGGGATACTGGAGGAGAGGAGCTCATATTGGGCTGAGGGAAGGGTAGGGGGGAAGTGAGGTGTTTTATAATAACTCCCGCCCCGCCGAGTGCACAGTTGCTCATGGAACAGGGGGAGAAAAGGGTATGGAAAAAAAAAACATGACCAGCATAATTAGTGTGGTTTTCTCCTTAATTGAGTTAGTCTTGAAAAAGATTAGCCATTGATGCTTAGCCATAGACCTGAAATTGTACATTCTGTGAAGGGGAGGTGTGCTTGCTGTTGATGCAGCGGTGAAGATAATTATGTACAGTTAATACAAAATCAGGCTAAATGACATACGCCCTATTTGGACAGGATTAGTTTTACATGGGGAGGTGGGGTGATGTAATTATTACTGGAGTTGCTCAGTGATTTCAGTCCTGTCCGAATGCGCAATGTTAGTCATTTTACTGACTGCATGCTCCCGCGTCAATGGAGATTCCAGGGCCTTTTACTTACTTTAAAAGTATACAAAACTAACCTCAGGTTATATTAATGTAGGCAAATGCAGGTAAATACTACCTTCCGTTATACCCTGTGGAAAAAGAACTTTGTAGGTGCTTGGGAGGCATTTAGCTTCATCATGCAATCATTGAAGTTACAACACACAAGTCCAGAACGTGACGCAAAGGCATCCTCAAAGGTGCCACAACTCTGACAGCTTTAGGTGAATTACTCAGTTTTGCAGTTTACAGTCCACCTCTGTGTTAGGAACACATACCCTGATCATTCTCAAACTAAAATATTATTATTAATATATGTGAGTTATAGGGTGGCTTTTCTCCACTTCATCAGTGGTCATTGGATGCTGTTGGTTGGATGTTTTTGTTTGGTGAGCTTTTTTGTTGGGTGGTTGCATGTGTTTTTTAAGGATGAAGGCAGCGTGTAAATCAAGTAGCCACACCCAACTCAGTCATATATGAGTCAAATCTTAGTAAAAGCACTCCACCTTTCCATGTAACACCCATCTTGTCTGAATAAAGGCTAAAGACATATGCCAGAAATAACATTCATTAAGCTAACACCTTGATAATTTCCTTTAAAAATGTCCAAAAGTGAAAGTTTTGAAAGGTTGCTGCATAAAAACAAAATGCCACACTACAGTTTATTGATGAATACAACACACACACACACACACACACACACGCGCGCACATGCACACGCACACCAAGACATTTGCAGTCTTCAAAATGAACATAATGAGCCTCACCTGATTCAACTCATGGACAGCTTAAGGCCATAATTTCAAATACTATTTACAGAAATGCTTCTACTAATGCTAGTCGGCTGGACTAAAATGAATCCTTTAACATCTGCTAAAGTATGTACTTCTTAACCCTCCAGAAAAGGATGAGAAGGAAGAAAATCTATTACACCAAAATTTAGTTCTGAATGTAATTTATAGTCTCCTTGCCTTCCGTCTGGAGCCAATGCTTCATTTACCAATTAGATTAGCAGTAGGGGGGGGAGCCCTGCTGTGGAGAGGGTTGTCACCTGTCAAACACACATGCACGCACACACACGCACACACATGTGCACAATCCAAAACACAGCGCAAGGGAGAGAAATCAACCTCACGTAGTTCACGTTCTTTCCCGCTGACTTTATTCCCCACAACATGGTGATTAGCTGAGGGGCCAAAGCCCCACTGAGCCCCAAGAGGAGTGATTGACAGCTATGACCCCAAGTGGATTTGGACGACATGAGAAACTACAACAAACTGCACCGCTTGGGCTCAGGGGAGAACAGGCCTAGGTGATATTCAGAGGGAAACAGAATGAATGCAGGGAGGGGAAGAGGCATTTAAATCTGTGTTGCAAATCTATTGCGTGTCTTTCAGCTCTTAAAAACTCAATGCACTCCCAGGCTGCTCTGCTTAATAAGGGCTGAGACACCACCTGGTAGAGAGAGGCAGGCGCATCCCATCCTTTTCTATTCTGACAACACTAATACCACTGGGCTTAGCAGCCTAGTAGAGAGAGAGCGAGAAAGAGAGGTAGAGAGTGAGAGAGAGAGAAGGGAGAAAAAGATCAGGAGCAGAGAGAAAAGGAGAGAGGACACAAAAGGAGAAAACAGAAAGAAGCTGAAAATTAGAAAGCAAAACCATGAAGAGAAAGCTAGGGAAAGAGGGAAAGAGAGAGAAAGAGAGACTTCCAGCTACTCAAACAGGAAGAATCTGAAACTAGGGCTCGGGTTATAGTACCAGGGTTGTGTACTGGCAAGAAGTTGGCGACACCACACGTATAATGATACATCATATGTAGTCGTGGGCTGAAGGTTAGGGAACCAGCCTTGTCAGGGGGAAGCGTTGCCAATTTGATACCTTAAGCCAACAGGACACGACTTGAGCAAGGCAAGGCACGTAACCCCCGCACTGCTCCCCGGGTGCCATTTTGGGTTTAATATATTGAAATATATTGTGAATCTGCAATTTTTCAAATCTACTGTCATGGAATAAAAAAACATAAACTAGTCCGATAGGTTTTCTAATGCTAACATTAGCAGACTATCCCACTCTACTTGTTTACACTGATGTGGAATAGTCTAATGGTTGAAGATTACAGCACTGATATCTAGAAGTCAGGGGTTTAAACACAAAATGAACCACTGTCTGCAACAAAGAGATATATGTAAACTCTTAGTTAAAATCTGTACTGTATTTCTAATAATCTATACAGAATCACAAAACACAACATTGCAATATTCAAGTGTATCAATGTTACACCTCTAATAATACCAAACATTAGTAATTAGTGCCCTGCACATATACTTGCATCTGTAAACTCCCACCTAGAAATCTCCAATATTCAGCATCTTATTTAACATTGCCAGAACACACTATATGCTCATTATAGCGAAAAAAGACTGAAGTATGGCAAAAAAAACAAAATACATGTAAAAAGCACTGAAACAAGAATAACAATACATGGCAAAAAAAACCCTATGAAGAGCATTGATGAAAAATAGCAAAACCTAGTAGATTAATTGAGAAGCTCCACACTCTGTACTACAATATTTACATGACTGAATACTTCATAATCATGTCTGACAATCAAAAGAGAGCGAGAGTGCACGCATGAGAGAGAGACAGAGAAACAGAGAGAGGAGCAAAAAAAGAGAACAAAAACAAGTAATGAATGAATGAATAAATTGATAGAAAAAGAAAGATAAAGAAAGCCTGCCAGTAAACAATTGCTGCAACCAGTAAAAATGACAAATGATTGGAATCTGACTGCAGCAATCCAGATCCAGTAAGGCTCTTCATCATACTTCATTAAGCTCACAGCTCTCATTAAACACATGCAGCACGTTGAGAATGAAATGCCTATGAACTTTGGAAAATGCAAATTGTCTGGGAGACAAATCTATTACTTTACTCTGCTTCATTTATTCTAATTTAATAATTTGGTAGTAAAGTGCTTTCATCGCAAACCAGTTTCACAGAAATTCAGACCCCATAATGGACAAGGCGAGTGTACAATCAGATTTGGCCAATTTTTGCTCCAAGCAAGCAATCTCTGTCAACTGACTACATAGAAACACCATTTGACCCAGAGCTTTGGCCAATCTGTCAAAAATGGGATTTTAGATGACCTCTATAGTGGTTTAGGTGAAACAGGCTAACAAAAAAAAATGGTTAATGTACATGAACGTTATAAATGCCAGTGCTCGGATTCAGGTGCTTTCAGATAACATAACAAGAGCAAACATAACATCCAACTAAACCACTGTGCAAGAGTCCAATTGGAGAGAGGAAGAAAGGGGACTTTAGCAGGGTGCTCTTACTAATCTGCCTTGCTAAAAAGAGTGTACTAAGTCAAGAGAAAGCTATGTTGAGCCTAATTTCCTAGGGGCATAAAGACGGAGAGAGAAAGTATAGCAGAGAGAGAGAGAGAGAGAGAGAGAGAGAGATAGCAAGAGAGGGACACAGACGCAGACTCAGGTGTGCAGCAGGTGAAAGGGGTCAGCAAGTGTCTCTCTCTGTGATAAGCGCCCCCTCCCTCCCTTGAGAGCTGAGTCTGGATGTGACAGAGAAACAATAGCAGGCGGTAGAGCTTTAACGAGCTGGGAACAAGTGGAGGGGCGAGCCAGAGAGCGAGAGAGAGAGAGACAGAGAGAGGCTCAGCTAATTATGGCAACCCCCGGTTTCTTTGACCCCCCCCCCTCTTTTTCACCACCTTTCTTGGTCTCCCTTAGTCCCTTCTTTCATTTTCTCTGCCTCTTCTCCTGCTTGCTCTCTCTCTCTCTCTCTCTCTCATGCTATACTTTCCTCCGTCTTTCCCCTCTTTCTCTTGACCCCTCTTTTTACAGATTACACCTTCCCCTCTTCCTCTCTCCTCTTGCACAATTTCTCTTGCACAATCACAATCTCTCGTCTCTTGCTCTCTCACTCATCTCTCTCTCCATCTCTCTGACTTGCAGAGCCTATGCTAGAGGGGGGTTTATCCTGGCTGTGCTCCAGCAGAACTGAGAAAATTACTCAAACTTCCCATCATCTATGTGTGTGTGTGGTTGCACAGTAAAAGAGAGGGGCGGGTGAAAGAAAGGGAATAAAATGCAGTGTGAGGATCAAGACTGAGAGCAGAAGTGATTGAGAAGGAGGGATATAAATGAAGTGAGAGTGAAAAGGATGGATGAGGAAGAGTGTGAGGCAGTGAGCTAGCTTACACAGCCAGATTTAACTTGGAAAGATATTTTCTTTCCTACTCCTTGGCAAGTTTGGCCACTTGTAGAGCGCAAACTCCAGGACAATTAGCATTTCAATACCTTTAACGAGAGAATTTACAACAGCAGCTACGCATTTAAAACATCTCTCCCACCCCCTTAAAAATAAAGTGGATAATGGATTTTGGCTTAGATATACCTTTTCGGGAAACTGGTATAAAATTTTTACATCACTTCGGACACGGAGCTTCTACATTTGAAAAGCGTCTTCACACGATGCACTTACAAACAATGGTTCATCGAAGTAATATAAGTGAAAGATTGTTCAGGTAATCAAACAGTTCCTCTACTTTTGGAGGCATCGCCAAAAAAAAAACAAAAAAAAACAGTTGCACACAGAAGGAATCAGTTGACAGGAATGAAATTTGATTGGTAGGTTTGACATTGTGACACATGCGAGTGACTGAAGTTTCACGTTCAGTCGGGTATGTGATGTAAGCAAGACGGGTCTTACTGCTATACCTGACTGTCCCAACAGCCATGGTTTTGGACATTCACCTAGCAGTGACGCCCTCGTTAGTGCCAACCACGAGTCGATGCGTGGAGGCACCGGGGCCGTTTTGTTGCCACGTATCACACGTTCAGAAGGCCTGGTGTCACTCCACCTCCACCCCTACCGCAAAATCTGCAGGAACTGTGTGAGAACATTCAAGCTGCATGGGATAGATTAATCACAGGACACTATAGGAACCTCTACAATTAGACATTTGGCATGTTGTGTTAGCAAATATGGCAGTCAATGCCATCTAGAGAGAGACCACTTCTGTTCCTGGAAACATTGATCTTCCTTCGAATGCAGAACCACACATCCTTCTGGGTGCAAGGTTTTTTTTTTTTTTTTAAGATGAGTGTATTTTAAGAAGCTAGTTTCACTCTGTTACAGTTGCATTCTCTGCGGTTGGAATATATGATATTAGTTTCACTTAACTGTGGATTTGTCTCAAATCAGTTGTTTAGGTGAGAATATGCTCCTAGTGTGCACTAATAAGTTGATGTTAATTGCAGGATCGCTTCACTAACATCAAATTTGTGGCACTCATTAACTCCAAATGTTACCTAAATTCCCCTTGTAATTGTTTTAATACGATATTAACAACATTTCTCAGTAACTACAGTATACCATATATCGCATACAGTATACCGGTGTTAATGTAAAGTTGAAGGGCACAGTGAAGGCGGTTAGGAGGTGCTTGGATTAGTTTTCAGAACTGGAACAGTGTAGGAAACAAGGTATGTACACAAAACGAAGGTCAGGATTATATTGTGTTTGCTTTGTCAAATGATTCTAGCAGTGATCCTAATAATTCATGAGGCTGGTTACAGTGTCAAAGAATAACTCAGAGGACCTCCAGGCTTAGATAAGTACATGTACTCAGGTGAGAATTTAAAGTCTTGAGTCAGAATTTGACCTTCCTGAGGATCTGTCCGGGTTAGTCTACACTGATACACTCATGGAGTCAAAGAGGTACAGACAACCTAGCCAGCGTGGTGTGTGTGCGCATGCATGGAGCTTCTCTAGCCTGTGACATTTTACTTCCCTAAGGTAAGAGCTCATTCTTGTGTACTGTGTCAATTCTACAGGGATTATATCCAAATAATAATGCAAATGTAAAAACACCCGACACACATTCAGGGCATATTTAAATGGTCGTAAAGGCATTTTTGCCACATTTGCCACAAATGAAAATGATTATATGTATCCAATCCACACTCAACAACCAAAGCCCCCTCTAATACTGTGGCCATTCTGATGTTGTTCATATACAACAAAACAGAGGCATCACTGCACCTTCAGTTCAGCTCTTAACATGAGTCTCTCCTGTGAGTGACTGAGCTAGTTTAAGCACCAATGTAGTTAATCTTTATTTCAGTCTTGTCATTATCCACAAGTCCTTTAATGCATGTGTACCCTGACTGCAACAACCTCTTGTAAAATCAGTGTAAGGCCAGTGTAAGTAAATGAATAACAGCTTGCAAAACTGAGACTTTGATTAGAACAGGAAAAACCAAGCACAATACAGGGAAATGGCTGTTGTATACGAGCTGATCTGCACACAGTGCAGAATGCAGCAATCAGATTTCTGACTAATTGAAGATGCATACGATTATCAAGTGTAAATGCATGTGGTTATAATCTTGTCAGATTATGAGTCCCATTAAAAGAGGGTCTATCTATCTGTGCTCCTCCTCGTTAGGGCAAAGACATTATAATAGATAGGAGACAATTTACTGAATGAATGGGACAATTGAAATGGGGAAAATCCCAACCTACAACAAAAACAGCCAATTGGCTTGGTGGCAAAGTAGCACATGGGGAACACCCTCTACTTGTTGTGAAGATATGCCAGTGTGCAGTGGCCAGAACAACTTGGAAAAAATAAAGATACTGGAGCCAAACACGAATATGATTTTACCAGTGACTACAAATGCATTATTATAGGACGATGTTTGAGAGGCAGAACTTCAGTGTGGTGCCGTGCCTGTTGATTTTCAATCACACAATGTAATCACGCTGTTCTCTAGAATACAATGCCAGAAATGTTGCCTTTGAAATGTTTGGTCTCCTCTCAGGAATGGAAGAACTATGATGCTGGGAGTCCAGGGCAACAAAACTATTGTATAAAGGTTTGTTAAAGGTGTATTTTGCTGTATGCACATATTAGCAGGTGCGTGTATGTGTGTGTTCTCTGTTGGAACAGGAAGGAAAGCTGGACTCTTCAATCAGACTGAGCCCCTGTAGCCGCAGGCAAACTCTACCAATTAGCTGCACACTGCATCTGACCCTGCTTTCATTAGAGTGCACACACACACACACATACATACACACACCTGACCCTGACTTCATTAGAGCACGAGGGCAGTTAGTCTGACAGTCTGGAGGAGACAGAATCTCTCTCTCTCTTTCTTTCTCTCTCTCTCTCCTCCACACACACACACACACACACACACACACACACACACACACTCATCAATGGCAGAGGTGACCGCGGAGCAGCATCATGCTCACACACAACATGCTGACGGCAACAGGTGCAGTGGCTGGCGGCCATACAATCAACAGACAAACAGACAGCTTAGAGCCCACTCCAGACAGGACAAGTGAAGGTCTGGGGCAGCTACAGAATGATCAGTGGAAGATGCAGACAATTGGGGGTGGGGGTGGGGGTGGGGGTGGGGGCGGTGGGTAAATTTGTTTTATTGTCTTTGTGTCATTCTACTAACAACAATACAGATACCAAAAATGCAAAGTCATCTACAGATTAACAACTGACTATAAATTATATATGACAAAATAAACCAATAAATAGAAATATTAATATACAAAATAATAACATGTGTCTGTATGCATTTAATACTTATTTTGGTAATGCCACTCACAACATTGGAAAAAAGACTTTTATCCAGCCACACTGGGTTGGCAGGATAAAGCTAGTGCACCTTTAAGCTCTGTCTACACTACAGTCTACAGATAGCTCTGTTTGCAGTACAGCTCTATAGACAGTTCAGTCCCCAGACCACTCTACATACAGCTTAGTCTACAGACAGCTCTGTCTACACTGCAGCTCTCTAGACAGCTCATTCCACAGACAGCTCAGTCTACTACATGTTTATGTAGCTCAGTTACAGAAAAAAGGAAGAAATGTTTATATGGGGATATCTTAGTTTAGACAAGGCCTCTCAGACAATGTGCCAAACATGCGTGTGGAAAAGAAAAGAGTGGCTATGTTCTGTTTAGTCAAACACAGTAAAGGGGGTGTTTGTGATTCTGCTAGCCTTGTCTTTTCAAGTGTATTGGGAAAGTAATTGTGTTTGTGCTAATAACAAGCTAAATCATATAGAGTATTCCTGGATAAATGAAATCTGCCAGCGTGGAATGTTAAAGCGACTAATGGCTTTGTGCCCAATGTGAACAGAGTCAGTCACACTTCTCTGTGTGGCACTCCTCCGTCATTTCTAGCTAAAATCGTTGATCATTAGTGCAGCAGTGTTGGGACTGCTTATGTCACATGGCATCAGCTGGTATCGGTATGTTGGTATAGGTGCAATTTATGAGTATGAGCAAATGAGTGCTTTATCCATGATTGATTTTAAACAAAAGTGACAGAAATGACATTCTCACATGTCTTTATTGGCAAAGGAGTAACAAGCTTTGCAACTCCTAACTGATCAAGTTTATGTTGACAACATTCATGGGCTATTGTTGTTCATGTTATTCACAATCTAGGAATCAAGAAAACATCTGATAAGAATGGTTTCTTTTGAAGATCTGTGAATGACTGATAGACAGCCCTGGTCTGGATGTGCGCACAGTGTAGACTCACATACAAGCAAGAGAGGCAAAAAGTGTGTGTGTGTGTGTGTGTGTGTGTGTGTACCAGCTGGCTTCTGATTGTAACTCTAGCCATTATCTCCCTCTTATCCAGTGCAAGAGATGAGATGCTTTCAGCTCATCTCCAGTTTCAGGCTGACTCTTCCATCAGTCCAAAGGGAGAGTTATTCTGTGCACTACACATTTCTAACACAAGCACGTATGTGTGTGTGTGCTAGAGAGAGAGTGTGTGTTATGAGATACTGTGTGTACATGCATTAGCCTCACCAAATCCTGAGACCCCCTGCTCTAACCAAACGACTTTGACTTTGAAGTAACCTGTTAATTATTTAAGGGGGACTGTTACGCTAATTTTCAGGGTTAATAATTTAATGTCCAGGGTCCACTAAATATCTATATAATAATATTTACAAACATATTTTTCTGAAACTGTATACCTGTATTCACCGTCTGTCTGATAACCATGCGTTAACCATATCTTACCTAATGTATATTTAGAGGCTTTGGGCAAGTAAGCAAATATTCAGAATAGAATTCACCTCAGTAAATATTTTTATGGATTTGTTATTATCGCATATATTACCATAGTTATTATCTAACAATAAAAGGCCACTGTGAAGTACCTTTCTATTCATGGTTACTTTCTCAAACTAGTAATTTGTGCCACAAAGAAAATTAAAACTGTTTTGGCTTTCTTAGATTTACCTGTTGGTACAGACCATATTAACTGAGACAGCAGCACTGACAAAAATCATTATTAAAGGATGACAGTAAGCTAAGGAGAGTCATTATTACTATTTTGTCTCAGCATCAAAGTGTTTAGAGATTGTAGTGTATAACACAGCACACGATTTGAACGTGGGTTAAACTTAGGACTAGCCCAAACACCATTTCACAGGTTTTGAATAATTGCTGGTGTTTCTGAACAAGTAGTGGACTTCTTGTTCTCACTACTATCCTTAAAACAATCATACATACTTAAAACAAAGGTGTAATTCAGAATTGTTTGCACCTTTGTGCTTTTGCCTGTGTGTAGATTCTGTTCTTACCTACTAACATAACCCTAACACGAAACATTGGTGTAGTGACGGGGAGTCAATTCCAAAAGAGAGGACTCTGACTTGAGCCAGGGTCGACTCTTAGCCAATAACTCCAATTAGTTGCAATGCACACCGTTTTTTTTTTTTAACCATAATCAACTGGGGGACATTCCGACAGTAGGAGAGTATACAGCTCTGCTCACCAGCCACTGTGACACAAGCTCTGCTCACAGAAACACTTTATATGAGGAAAAGAGGAAGAGGGTATGATTTGCTCCTTTTTCCACCTTCGTATTTGTATTTCCATCCCACCCTGAATAGCACCATGGCTGTATCACTTAGGACGGACGGGAAGAATAAAATAATAAGCTGCATAAACAGGAAGGGAAAATTTTTTCCAAATATTTTTTTTTCTCTTCGATCCTCAGTATGTTACAGAAACTGAATTTTAATCTAGCTACTTGACACTGGATGGTTTAACCTCTGATGTAGCCCTTTATTATTGGCTATGATGCTCTCTTGATTAAAATAATGTGGAGCTGAGGAGTCAGTTCCCTCAATCAAGAGTCAAGAGTTACACTACACTGGTGAATGGCAAAGTCTTCAGGAAAAGTGCCTAAGAAGAAATGTCTTAATACAAACTGGTTGGAAGCCCATATTTCTTAATTAATCACAATCTAATGTATTGTTAATCTTTCTGTTTTGCTATACATCCTTTTAAACAATGAACATGCTGAACAGGTCAGAAGACAGGTGCACTGGAACATTACATCAGGTAAGGAGACAGGTATGTCTGGCTGGGTTTCTGCATATTGCATTGCTAATTCAGTAGTACAGTTCAATTCCATCATTAGTGAAGGAACTGACTGGAGAACACATTTCATTCAGGGTTGCTAACTCAAGATGTTATTTTTGTGCTTCATACTCATATACTTACATATTTAATTATTATACTTCATTTGTAATTCAACTTACATCTGTCATACTTGAAAATGAGCTAACTTTTGGTCTCTGTTTATCCCTATCTCTCAATGGGTAAACGTGACAGACAGGAATGCTTAACTTCACTTCAATGTCATTTAACAGTCAATACTACAGCCAAACAATAAATGTAGAGTTGTGCATTTATTATTGTTTACATGTTGTTCCAAAATTCAGTTTTAATATCTTTGTCTATCTTATCCTTCCTCAATCTTTCAAAAAAGGAGCGACATGTAAAAGCACAGCATAGCTTTGTTCAGCCTTTAGCCAACATTATGAGATCGGATGTTTATAGCTTCATATGTCCACCATTAAGTAAATGATAAAAGTTTTGTTTAAAACACAGTGAAATGAGCCATAAAATTATTTGGGCCAATTTGTGTTAAAGTGACTGTGAACTTTAGATTACAATCAAAGTAACTGTGGCCTAAATAATATAATGCAATTGATATAGTTGCATTTTTGCAACGCAATGTACTATTTATGTATTTTCAAAGTAGCAACATGAAACCCACGAGCCTTTTAGCCCTAGAGGGTCCAGTTCCAAGTCCCAAAACCCAGAAGGCATGAAAGAGATGGGAGGGGAATGAAGAAAAGAAGGAGGGGCATTTAGGCCCATCTCGCTCATCTCGGTGCTAGTGGCTTATTGATCGTAGACAGCCACTCTCAAAGCCATTCATCACAGGCTACTCAAGCCCTTAGATATGTGTGTATGTGTGCGTGTCGGTGTGTGTGTCTGTGAGTGCATCCGTGTGTGCACGTACATTGTAGATAAGTCCTGTGATAGCCATTGCCAGGCAGCTGCAGCTAGCACATCCATTATTCTAGCAATGAGCTGTGCCTGGACCTGCAGGACAGCCTGAAACACAAGAGTTGCTCTTCAGCCCTGCCTCCTGTCCTCCTTTATACAAACAACTGTGCAAGTGGGGGAAAAAAATGGCCCGTTTGAGGAGATAATAAATAAATAAGAGAAGGCATTGTTTCCCAGGCTCAAGCGAGTGGCGTTAGGAAAGCTGTTTGGCTGCAGATAGCAGCACAACAGCCTGAAAGATGGCCAGCTCACAAAATTATGCTGTGGTTGTGTGTGTGTGTATGTGTGTGTGTGTGTATGCAACCTTGTCTACAGGTGAAAAGAGGCCATAATGAGCCAAGCTGGGAGAGTAAAAAAAAAACCTGTGAGTGTGTGTGTGTGTTGGGGAGTGTAAGAGAGTGGAGAACCCAGAAGAAATATGATGGCTGCTCCGGAGAAAGTGTGAATCCCGCCCTTTCAGCCAGACAGGAGACAGCCAAACTTCTCCATGACATACTGTGCTCCATCCCACCCCGACTGACCTAATCAAATCAAGCACTGCCAGCTAAAAGAGCTCATACCAGAAGGAGAGGGAGAGGATGATGTAGAGAGACATGGAAAAGATGAAGAGATGTGGCCTTTCACTTTATCTTTAAATGGTTGCCAGAGACCGAAAAACTTTTCAAATTGTACTCTCCACCGAACCCAAGCAGTGGTGAATGTGTGTCAGGCTAAATAAAGCCTTGCAGAAGCACCATCATGGAGTGGACGCTAAACAATCCAGACGGAGAGCAAAAGGACCGCGGACGGCCGGCCAAGCTCGCGCTCTCTCGCCAACAAGAAGCAGATTACTTCTGAAAGCAACTGATCTTACCTTTGTTTGTCCTCCCTCGGTGAGACATTTGCAATCCGCAGGAGGACAAGAGTGAAAGGAAGACAAAAGTGAGAGAGACAGAGGGAAAGGATGAAGGAGGGGTGATGGGAAGAAGATGTGCAAACAGATAAGGAGGGATAAATTGAATTAAGAAAAAAAAAATGTTCCTTCACACCAGTATGCACCATTGATTCCCTATTCTTCTGGAAACATTTAATGAGAAGAGCCTCATTTGACAGAGAGAGAGAGTGAAAGAGTGCTCATAAGGCTTTCCCCGAAGAGAGGAAAACATTCAAGAAGCGTGACGTTTAGGGGAAGGACATGAGCCTGCGTGAGCGACAGATGTCGGAGGAGGGAACAGAGTAGTACACCATTATCTTACCTGAACTAAAGCCAGAGTGAGTGGCTGGAGGGAATTCTGTGGGGAACAAAGATGACAGTCATTACATCACTCCCAACGGTTCGATATGAGCTTTAAGCCCATCAGTAAATGTCAGAAAGTAAGGCTGGCATAGTTAAACATTCCTCAAAGTCACTCCTTAAATGAGTTGGTTAAATGAGCTGACTGTATGACAGATATGTAATAATCAAGATCTGTATTATGCATCCAGCTGTTTTAGTAGATACGGTCTGTTAAATATGTGCTTCAGTAATGTTAAGTGCTTTAGAGATGGAGGGAAGAGATGGAAATGTTTAAGGGCCATTAGAGGAGCAAATTGTGGCTGTAACCAGCGAAAGCTTAACATCCCTTGTCCAAAACCTCAAGCCATTAGCGTTCACTCCCAATTCAAAAGGTGTTGTACAGTTACCAGCTATTATGGCGTTCCTCAGGATTTGCTATTTGTCCCCACGCTGTTTCACAGCTACGTATTGAACCTCAAGCTGCATGCTCATCGCTCACCACAAAGAAAATTAGGGCAAACTTGCATTCGGAGGCTATTTCCAGCAATTATGTTACCCCCTGAGACTAGATGAGACATTTCAGACAGCAAAACTATTCTGCTCCACCTCAAGCCTTCCCAGAGTTTTAGAGTTTAAACTGTGACAACTATCTGTTGCTCAGGCACCTTAGAGACACAACACTGTCAAAGTCAGATGAGGGCTTTAGTGTAGCCTGTTATAAAGTCATTGAGTAGAAGGACTGTATTCCATTCAGATCACATTCTGTCGGGAAACCATAATACAGTCTGTAGTCAAACACAAGGCAGCACAGGACTCCAGAGGACACATCCTCGCTGGCTTATATTTGAGAAGAAGAAAGAAGTGAGGGAAGTCATGTGTGAAAGGTTGAGAGTGGAGTACGGGGAGAAGTGCAGTGGGGAAAACAGGGATCATACTGCTCTAGGCCCAGCGTGTCTGTTGAATGAAAAGTCAGAGGGTATATCTGTGCTTGAATATTTATGGCAGAGGAGGGCAAGACAGCACAAAAGGAGAAAGAAAAATATAGGAGGGAAAGGCCGACTTGGAGAGCAAGTAAGCAACCTAATGTGCTGTTCTGCTACATATGGCTATGATGCTAATTCGTGTGCCGATTATTCCTCTGGACAGGAGCGAAAAGGTTATTTAATCTGGGCTCAGACTGAGAACTGTCCCCAGCCCCCAGGCTGCTCACCTCTGAATCTCTGCTCTGTGGAAATGTGAGAATGTGAGAATGAGCAGCAGTCAAGTGTGACTGAGAGAGCGAGAGAGAGCGCGAGCGAGCAAGAGATATGGGGAGGAATTGGTAATCCCCCGTGGTTAATTACAGGAAGCCGAGATGAGAGATTCATGACCAGGTCAGTTTCTCACACAAGGACCGAAACACACACACACACACACACACCTGAGGGGAATCTTTCCCCCCTCTGGAGATATACAGTACCAGCAATAATTAGGTTTTTGCTTACCAAAATCATGTTGGTCAAAACTCATTCAACAAAGTTGCAATCACTGCCTTTGCATTCCTACAGCATATTTAACGCCCACATAGCTACATTAAGCACCTGTTTGTTTACAGACTGATGGCTTGCAAGCTGTCTACAACTCATGTTTAAGTCAGTGGCTAAAAAAATAAATGTCAACTTGAATGTTGAGTACACAGTTCTTGTCTGCAGTTTGACCTCAAAGTAAAGCGTAGGGATTTAACCAAATATGGATGTAACAATATATTGTGACAACATGATTGCAAACTGTGACAATATGCATTGTGGAGAATGCACAGCGTAGTAATTATGCAATCTAGTGCAACTACCCTGGTTAAATACCAACACTTAAGCGATTAGCACCAATCAACACTCCAGCACCTGTCCTGCCTCCCAGCTTCAGTGTCACTAGAAGACATGCTTACAGTTATTATTAGACTTAATGGTAAATGTCTAAAAAATATTGCAAATAAAACAAATTGTAAAACCAGTATCAGGTATCGAATAAAACCATGGGCTAAGAGTGTATCATTACTCCCCTTACTTAAGCTTAAAAATCACATCCAGTGGCAGTAGTCTTAACTGTAGCAAATCTACTATAGTTAAAATTGGTGACTAGGTTGTAGTGTCAATCATGTCTCTCAATGATAAAGTGGCTTCCCCCATACATATTTGCATAGAGACCAACTATGTAAATAAATAATGGAGGCATCTTGAATGTGTTTCAATCGTAAAGTTAAAGAAGTATACATTTTCCACTAATTCCAGTCACCTAATTTTGACCCCTTAGGAAAAGTCATCAGAAAAAGATGCAGAATATGCCTACAGGAGATTTGACACTGCTTATATTTGATGTTACCAGCAGATCCAATCGAAACAGCTTGCCTAAATCATCTCAACTGAATCTCAGACAATGTTTGAGAGCAAAAACGCTAACTCAGAAGAAGTAAATTCCTGTGGTTTTTCAACCATACCGCTGCAGTCCAGACACCCCACCCACAATGTGAACAAAAAGCTGAGTGAAACAACCAGTGCAAGCTCCTGTTTCCTTAGAGTCATTTCAAAGAGAATGCATGAAGAGCTTCTTTTGGTCAAACAAAAACTGCCATGTATTATTTATTACTACCTGGCATATTCAGCTTCTGTTATGCAATTCTTTTCCATAGAGGACTTCCACCTGGAGCTCTAGAATTCCAAATGAACTTAACAATATAAGTAGTCTTATGAAATTCTCCAGTGAAGTTCCCATGATTTTAGTGACATTGCAAATATAACACAGATATAATATACCCACAAATAATAAACTCAGAAAGTACTGGAGATTCTGTCTAGGGACAGCTACATTAAGATGTTTACGATGGTGTCTGAAACAAGACCCTATCCAACAGTAGGACCCCCAGTAGGACGCCATCAGTCTGTCTGTTTGAGATAGTGATGGGCATAAAGGTATGTTTATGCACCAAACACACATCTAGCCAATGTAAACACATCATTAAAGTAAAGAGGCCAATAATTGCAGCGAGGGCCATTCTGGGTTGTTAGGTAGCAGTGGAAACAGTAGATAACGGTTGGATCGGTGGCCACTGACAGACCACCATTATCCTCACACACGCAAATTGACCGTCTATCAATTCAAAGCTGGAGGAGCAGCAAAACGAAAAGAAAGTCGATCACAGCAGGCTAGCTACGCGGCAACCCCGAGGACTTTGGGTCAGACTTGTCAATGAATGGCAATGAATGAGCAAGAAAACAGCCTCTAGGATTCAAGCAGGCACAGACAAACAGTTGATAAGACACACGCCCGGTATAAGCTATGACGAACAGCGTTTCCTGCAGGGCTTTCTGTTTGTTTTTCTGCCTGGGTGGCAAAACAAGGGTGTGATTATATAGCAGGAGTTACTCTTTCAACCGGCTGCATGAGATGTGTGGGCAACAGTGTGCACCTATGAGCAGAGTGGCTCATTATAGCTCTAATAGATACAGTACACAAATGAATTGATCTTCCATCAAATAAATGCAAGCTTTTGAGTTCACATCAGCATATTTAGGTACGTGACTAACAGTCCATGCCCTAACCTCCATAACATACTATTAGCATAAGTGGATGCCTGCACTCAAACAAATGTGTTGCAATGGTTGGGGGGGGCACTTACACACTCTTTCATCCACACATCCTGTTCCTTCGCCATATCTCTCCTGCTAGTGAGCCACACCTCCTGCCTCTTGCAGCGAGTGTGTGTGTGTGTGTGTGTTCTGGCCCTGAAAACTCGCCCAGATTCCTACGAGAGCCCACGGCCGGGCGATAATGAGGAGGGAGAGAAAGAGAGCGTGTCAGGAAGTGGATTCTTTCTGCTGTGCGCCATCTGGAAAAGGCGAGCTAGATAAACAAGTACACCCGCTGCATCCCTCTCAAACACACACACACATACACACAGCGCTTCTTGGATTGTCAGGGATTCAGGCTTATCAATCGCAGGCCAGATACAAACCAGGAGACGAGAAAACAAACAAAAGGAAGAGTGAGGAGTGGATGGGAGTGGGGGGCATATTTTCAGACAACAATAGCAGCCCTAAACAGATGATGGCAGGGTCTTTTCATTTTGGGCCTTTTGCTTTTCAATTTAGTCAGGCCTTTCCTCAAATTTCAGACTGGATCCCTTGGCGGATGGAAATCAGAGAATTTCAGCAGACAGCCGAGTCTGTGAGAAATCAGCTGAGGGACCCTGCTGGCCGTGTGTGAGGCACGCGACAGCCCATGCCTAGGGAGGTTAAAAACGCGTTAGTGCTGGAACCCTGGGCAGGACTTCTACCCTACAAATGCAACCATGCAAATATGTGCACGAATGAGGGAGTTTGGGGATGAGAGAGGTCTCTGCACCTTTAGGGCACTGACATGAACAGAAGTGCCGCCTGAGCACAAAATATGAGAGTCAGGGCAAAGAAATGAAGCCTGTGGGCTGAAGAGAGAGACATGGAGCCAGAGGTATAAGTGACACGCCGCTGAGAGAGAAATGTCCCTCAGGCAACGCGGAGGAATCACACCTCAACACCTGAGTGTTCCTCTTCTTCTCAGACTTCTACATTCTCTGTCTCTCTCTCACACATACACATGCATATGTATATCCTCTGGGCCACTGCTGAGAGGGTCAGGTGGCCGGGTGAAAACCTAATAGTGGGGGGTGAAATGAAAGCTGTGTGACAAATAAACCCGGTCAGGTACGACTCTGAAATGAGGAGGGGCAGATACTGAGAGGGGGCAATCTGTCAATTTACATTGGATCAGAGTCGAATGGTCTGCCCTGATTAGTGAACACTCTGGTCAGAAAAGGGCTTTGAAGATCCTGGCTCTGGGTTCTGCCTGAAATAAGACAATGAAGTAGAAGCAGTTCAAAAACTCCTCACAAAACCACACCAGCCAGAATCTAGCTTGTGGGGGGTGGGGTGGGCGGGGAGTGGTGGTGGTCAGGAAAGATACTGAGTGCTGGTGAACCTGGTCAGGTACAGCAGCAGATATACCAACTGCTAGCAGAAGTGGGGCTGAATGAAACTTGGGGGGAGGTATCATTAAATTCATATGTCACAATATTTCAGATGTTACCACAATATTTAAAGAAAGACTCCAATTATACATTCCAATAAAAAGCATGAATATTATGACATACCTTCCAATAACAACCTGTTATTCCACCCCTAATATGACGTGGTTTAAAGGCTACATCATTTTTTTGATCAAATGATTTGCATTTTCATTTTACACCTTTTCACAATATCAGCACCTCGAAGTGATATATATACACATGGTGCAGCCTTGAGCTTAGATTTGGGCAAAAGCGGCTGATTCTGAGATCATTTGAGAAGAAAGCTAGCATGAACTGTAGCTTGCTGTGCTGTAATGAGAGTCATGTCCCCACTCACATGTTAAGACCTGCTGTCTACATGGATTCACACTTCTTTATTAAGGCCTTGAGAAAGACCTATTGTCTGGACCTTATTAAAAGTTGTAGATTCCAGCAGCCCCCCAGACAGCTAAAACTAATTACAGCCCAGTAGATGTAGAATGAAGAAAATCACAACAAGAGCACACACGTACACTGGACAAAATGGACAAAACGGTTTGAAAACATGCTGCTACACATAAATGCAACATTTATTACGTGCTATGCACTGCTACAAAATCTGTGCTTAATCCAACATGTAACAATTTAATGAAATAACAGCTTCGTTTTAATGCTACCCTGACTTATAATAGGGAGAATGGCACCTGTCATTGCCACTTGGGGCTTTGAACACCTGCTATGGCCCAGAATGGTGTAACGTTTTACCACAACTCCACACAGCAAGAATTATAGGCCTTTAGCTAGCTATAAGAAGTTAGTTTGGTATTTGCATGTTGGAATTTATGGCAGAAGCTGCGAAGAGATAGAAAAATGTTAGTGTGAAAAAACGGTAGTGTAAAGGTAGCAAAAGGTAGCAAAAGACCAGACGGTAAGTCTCTGACTGGCTTTTACTCATTGGCGAGAGCTAAAAGAGATAAAGTAATAAGACAGATGCTGACCGGTATGATTGGTCAGTCTTTATCAATCTTGCCAAATCAGCCTTAAAAGTTCGTAACCTTGCATTCTCAGCCGTCTTGTTATAAATGACACCGTCCAATATGTGCAGTCTAGCCTACATTGTGCTGTCAAACAACACGTTATTCAAATACACACTTTCCACATTCAAGCGCTTAGACAACAGTGTAGCCTATATGGGCTGACCAAAATTTGATTGTACTTTTTTGTTTTTCTATTTATGTTAGTGGTCATCCTGGATGGCATAGATGTGTGAAATCCTGTATTATTACTCTACCTTGTCTGGCGACATGGTTCTTTCACTTCTGATGTTGTCAGTTCTATATCCACCAGCTCAACAAATGCACATCAATCAGGGGGGCTCAAAGAACAATTCATATTCATGTCGGTGGTGTAAAAGTGCAATACACTCTGTAACTGACGGGTGGCCCAATGGCAAGCGACACTTATTCTTGCATAATCCTGCTTTAAGTGCCTTCAGATAACAAAAACACAGAACTTAACAATCAGACAGTGTGAAAGCCAACAGTTAGTCACACAACACTCAGCAGAAATTATCAGGTACCACTTTAGAATAAGGCTTTACAAATGGCTTAAAAATAGGCTATTATGGGTAATTAGTTAGGTCATAAACACTTTACAAGTATTAATAAGCAGTTATAACACATGAATAAAAAGGGCCAAAATGAGCTCCTCCATATGATATATATGAATATGTGTTGAATCTGACAGGATTTATGCTGACTGATGAAAAGGATGAATGTCACTGTTGCCCGTCTTTATGTGATGAAACTGCGTATTAATGACTAAGATGTTAATGACTTAATCAGTAATATTAGTAGTATCAGCAAACTACTTATAAAAAAAATCAACATAAAATATCAGTAATTAACACAAAATACTGTGCAGCTGATGAAGACACAAATACTCTTAAATAATCTTAAACCCAACAAGTCACAGTTGTGTCCTCCCATCAAAAGCTGTTTCTAATAACATTATGATGTCCTTTAAAGAGATACACCTACCCAAACACACCTTAATTGCTTCACAGATGTGTCCTCACATTACTTAAAACGTTTCTCAGCAGGTTTACTTGTGTTTACGATTATTTACTGTTTATCTCATCTGATGGTGATAGTTTTGGTGGTCTACCAGGTCTGAGATATATAGATATCACTTCTAACCAATCTTGAATGCAATGTTTTACTCTGTCTTGTGGATAAAAAGGTTAGAAACAGCAGTACTGTTAATGTTGACTCATTCTTGCCATGTCACACATTGTGATTGTGTAAAACAATGTTCTCCTGGTGAATGTAATAATGAGAACAAGAGCCAAGGGCTATGCATTCATTTTTAATGTCACACATGTAATGCATTATGCTCAGTTCTCAAATACACACACACACACACACACACACAGAGAACAAATCAGAAAATCACTTAAACTAGAATGATCAGCTTTCCCGCAGAGGGCAATTTAAGAACAGAAGTGCAGTTACAATAGTCACAATACGGACTAATGGTTCGTCTGAACAGGCCATTTCAGCGCAGAGCAGCGCAGAGATGCTGAGATATGGGTCAATTCCCCCTGAACAAGCAGCTTATTGTGTCAGGGGAAACTGACCGGGCAGCAGACAGCTGTGGACTGAAGCACATCACAGTGATGGACGTCACAGCTACGCACAGCACACCTCCGAAATAGTGCCAGGGATGTGATTCCAAAAACATGTGTGGAAACGTCAAAGACCGTCTGCACTACAGTGGTGACATGTGGAAAGGCGATTTCCATTCCAACCCAAATGATTTCTGTTAAAGTTTAAGCCCTACAACACTGAAAGCTTTTTCGCCGTAAGGCTTTGGTTGTATTAGGCTGGCAGCAGGTGCCAGCTGAGAGATCCTGGCTGCAGCTTGGAATCTCGGATATGACGGATGGAGTGTAATCCCAAAATGACTTACAAATTCTGGGAAGTCCATCTGCGGTTGGCAGCTCGCCGGAGACGTCCAGGTAAAGATCCGGTTCTTAGGCCAAGCCGGCATTCTGGGGAGTGAGACTGACATTGCAGCCGCTACGTTTACGACTGAGGATAAATCCTAACGCAGACAAGGCTGCTCAAGTGGAAGTTGTGTTTAAAACGGCCGCATTTTTGTAACACGGACATAAAACACAGACGTAGAGGTGCAGGACAGAGCGCTGAATCACAGTGGAGATTTAAACAACAAGTCAATCCTATTGTGTGTTTCAAGCAACAATATCAGTCATTTCTTAGTCCTGGCTCTTAGTCAACCATTCCGGGTATTTTTCAAGCGACGGTCAATGCCGCTTCCAGGCGCTTAGATCTGCTGTAGTAACCTAAGGCCAATATAATAAACAAACACTTATTAAGCCCTGCATGCTTCAGCTTCCTCCTTGTTTACTCCTAGCCATGTATTAAAGGCCTGGTTGATAAACCTCCTCTTGAAAGCACTTAAAGGTAACAATGAGTCAACACTGGGGCTGCTGACAAGCTGCTTTAACCATTAGGCCTTCAACAATTATTCTGCGTTCCAATGAAATGACCCTAACCAACAAATACCTAAATCCCATGGCACGTCTCTTCTCCTTTTCTGCCTGTGGCTGTTTGGATTAGCGTGTGCTTGTGTACTCTGGGAGGTCTTCCTGCTTTAAGTTTGGTTGAGCTGGTTTGGGAGGTTTTCACGCTGGTCATCTCACACTGCCCTTGTGACAGCTGCCAAAAACACAGCGAGACACAAACACCATGTCGCCACATCAATGGCCCAGGCATTTACAATCAAACTTTCATGCTATGCTTAGTGAACAACACCCGCGTTAATTGGTTCCTGTGAAACCGCTCCACCATCCTGGGCTCCGCGAACAGGATGGAAAGCATGAGCATCTGGGTCATGCACATTTCAATATAACATCAGATAAGGGCAAGAACAGATGTGGCCATTTTAGGCCAGCATGACAGTGACAAATGAAGGGACCTGTTGTTTCAAGGTTAAGCCAAGATGGCTTATTGAAATATTCTGGGGGAATGTGCTTACTTCAGGCCAGTAAGTTAGCCGTGCAGTCTTCTGGTAATAAGCCAGTCAAACAGCCCAGTCAAAACGTGAAAATTCTTGATTGGAGGCAGACAGGGAAAGGTCACTAGTGTCACAAATAAATGGGAGCCTTATAGGAGAAGACAAAATGCTCCAACCTTTAATATATGTTAAATGTAACAAGATTTTATTCCAAGCCATTTTGGACCATTTTCATTGATCCATGTGTCATGATTGATGGGACAGCAACAACATGCTTATTGCCTTGAGCAGCAGACATGCATGTGTGTGTTCTCCAACTGAGAGATATCACATGTTTCGTGTAGGCCTGCCCATGACCCGAGTGTTAGAGGCTGAGATGACAGGAAGACAGAAATGCCAGGCCAGGCTCGAGTGCCTTGGAGATGTTTGTCATTTTTCCCCTGTGCTACTCGCTCCAGTACACATCCACCTTGCAGACTGATTTGGAATCAGATTGTTCTTGCCCAAATTATACATTCCATTCCACTGAAGTATGAAAACTCAGTGGAATCTCAAGAATCATTTCACGGCAGGTTTAAAACAGTCCAAAAACACAGACTGCTAACCTCTCATTAAAAAAACAATACTGTTTCAAATAGTAGGCCCGTGTTTTGGATTTCTGGAAAGGGAGGGGGCGAGGGGTGGGGTTGGGGCGATCTGATTTGTTCAGTTAAAAGAAACAAATGATTACTGGCCAGCAACAATAACGCCCTCATCATTCATTATTTTGTTCTGTGTCACACGAATGCAGATGCAACTGTTCTAATTGATATTCAAAGCCGACTTCATTAATTAAACCTCTGATTATTGCACCAAATGGGTCCGGACAACTGGAGGTGCTGGTCTGCCCTTTAAAAAGCAATTGTTTCATTTATAACAAATTGTCTCTGTTCCCATGGGCTCTTATCAGAGGCATGCAAGAGAAACATTGTGCTCTCAAAATGCCAGAACACATACAGCCAATCTAAAAGAAATCATCTGAACCCTCCACTGTAAATAAAACTTTCACCTACATTAAACTTGCCTTCATATTTGAAACGAGGGTGAGGTAGAAACTGAAACTGTGAGTGGTAAACAAAAGAGGTAGGAAGGACTTGTGAAGGTTTGCATTGTTCAAGAGAATAAACAACCTTGCAGAGAGGAGGCCACAACAGACTAAAAATTATTTCAAAAACACCAAATTAATGCAGAGACAGGCACCTCTGTTCCAATGCAACGTCCCTACTGGAGTCAGCTTTTAGCAATGTACTAAGAGACTTCTTTTCTGTTCTGTGAGTGTGTGTGTGTGTGTGTGTGTGGGGGGGGGGGGTTAATATAGGTTTAACAGCATATTTAATAGGGAAGCAAACAAACAAACAAGCAAAAGGTAGAGAGATACTGTGCTGAGATGTGGTTTCGGCAGAGGTAGTGTGGTTAGGTGCTGAAAACAGACATTGTTTTGTTTGACACAGTTTTCAACTGAGTGACAACACAGAGAGCACTTTCATAGAGGAAAAAGACCTCAGTGAGCGGCCAAACTTGAACAAAAGAACTTTAGTCAAAGCGTAACCTTTCCAAAAGGTGTAGCCTTGGCTGAAAGTCAGCTCAGGATGACCTGAGTGAATAAAAAACATTTACAGTCGCAGAAGCACAGACAGTGCTGGATGCAGACAAGATGAGCGAGTGTTTGGGGTGTGTGATACGAGGTGGGATGCACGTGTCCTTGTCCAATGGCCGTGACCCCGGCAGGAGCATGTGGCCCCCCGGCTAACTGCTGGAGCCGGATAAGAGAGTCCGGTACAGCAGGAATGCGTCCCCACTGGTCACCTGAACCTGATAATCAGACGCCTTAGTCCATCCTCCCCCGCTTTCTATAGCGTCTAATGAGAGCAATGTCTTTGATATACAGACACCGCCTGCAGGGAGAGCGCACACAGACAGTATGTCACTGCCAAACACCGCTTTACATGCAAATACACAAGCAGTACTTCTTCCACACACACACACACACACACACACACAAAAAAACACAAACTTCGGCCTGGCTCAAGGACAGCCCACCCACCTTGTTTTGGTAGGGGCGAGGGAGGTGCAGGTGAGATTGGATCCAGACATGCCTGCTCACAGATAGAATTGAATTATTGATCAGCCGACAGATTGCGTTATGAGGAATTCATGGATCCGTGGCTTGGCCTGCCTAGTTCCCCCGGGCTAGTGGCAGTGTGAAACGGAGTTAGGGAGGGGTGAAAGAATTGTGCACTTTAAGTTGGCATTATTCTGAGAGAGAGAGAGAGAGAGAGAGAGAGAGAGAGAGAGAGAGAGAGAGAGAGAGAGAGAGAGAGAGAGAGAGAGAGAGAAAACAGAATCGATCAGATGAATACAACAGGCTGGCCACGTCTGCTTCCCACCACAGACGCTTCAAGCTTTACTGTTCAGTACTGTTCAGAGTGCTTGTCATCTGAATTCTGGAGGAAATCGAATGCTTAGGTCTCAAAACTGATCAGCAAGAGTGAGGGGGAAAAAGGGCTTGCCGCTGAGCACCCATAGGGGGTCTAGGCCTAGCATTAGCCACTCCAGCCTACGCTGCAATCACTCTGGGATTGATTGGAAATCCAACGCAAGTGGGTATTTTTAGTTAGTCACTTAAAGCATGTATTTATAGAGAAGGCAGTTCAACCCAACATCACTTACAACCCTTTCCACATACCCAAGAAACCAAAGGCTGACAGAAAGCGTTTCACACCACATCAGTTTTCCTCAGGCTTAGCCCACTTCGCTAGAAATCCCCTCGCTTCGCCCCGGATATGGCAATTGCTCCTCGCCTGGCTCTTTTGTACAGGGCTTCGGCCAAATGCCCTGCTACGCAGCCTCTTTATTGTGCAGTACTTCAGTCAGAGGCTCTAGCTAACACAGATCGCAAGCCTCCTCTATTGGCCATCTTTATATGCCTAAAATCTTACAGAAGTGTCACAATGCTGCGACTCCAGGGGAGAGGGTTTTACACTGGCACTTAGTGTAACTTTTGCTCTTCAGATTTAAAGGGAAACCTGCTGTACCAAAAGCCGCAGCATTATCTGTGGTAACTTCTTGCTAACCTTGTTAGGCACCTGAGTGCTTAGCAGAATGTCGCCAAAGCTCTAACAGTTGAGAGGATTTTTTTTTTTTTTAATGGGAAGCAAAACCTATGCTAGTGTAAGCGTCTCCACGCTCCATTAGAAGGCTGGAGGGTAACTGCACACTGACTGTTCACTTTCTTCTCTTGTTCATTTAGTCTCTAAGGAAAAAGAAGGCTGGCCTTTTACCTTCCTCCAACATGCAGAAAATCATTAGTAAAAAAGGCAAGCCCCTGGTGGTCTTGTTTTTTTTCCATGAGAGGGAGAGACACTTGTTAAACAACTTTTTCGAGGCTTTGTTTCCCCCCTAGGATTGTGTTTGGTTCATGGAGTGATGCCATTTCAAGTCTTTAAATGGTGCCAGAGAAAGTTGTGGCTTTGTTTTTGGACACTTATATTCAATGTTAGAGTAAAAAATGTGTCCATGAGACACAGCCAGGGGTTTTCCATCACGACTGAAAACAATCTAATTCCATCAGATTAATTAGGCATAAAAGCCAGTGGGACGTGGTGAGGGCCCAGAGAATCTCTCAGAGAGGACATATCCTTACCACCCTAAACCACTGCTTAAAAATGTATCATTAGAAGTGAGAAAGAAGGGGGGAAAAAGTTTCTGATATGTACAGACACAGATCCGATGGACAGAGTTCTTTAAAAGTTCTAGTCTTTCATCACTGGCATGACAGGTTTTTGTTGCTGCCGCACCAGAGGCTTTCAAATACCAGCAGCACCCACATGCAGCAAGTACAAAATTCATCAAGAACTGCAGAGCTAGAGCTACTCCTGGGACAGCTGTGCCACTGTGTTGTCGGTTCCAGGCTAAAACTTTGAAGGAAACACAAGAAATTCACAAGAGAACAGAAACACAAAATGGCCTGGGGTGAAAACTCATGTAACAGCAGGAAAAAGCAACATGGCAATCTTACATGCCAAGAGATTGTTCCACACCTCCATTTTGACTTTGCAACATCTAATTGCAAAGTCATGCTGAAATTTCTTCTGGCATCAAAACTCCTCAACCTGTTAGAATGCATGCAAACTGAGCTTAAGGAGTCTCAACAGCCCTGGAACAATCCTGCCTTGGTTTCCTCGCTAGTCAACGCACATCCTGAGTGAGATGAAAGAAAGAAATGAAAAAAGAAAGGGGGAAAAAAATCACGCAGACCAATTTGGGAATGTTTACTGCAGTAAACAGAGCAATGCAAAGCAGAGGCTGGTTGTATTTTCAGAGTTGTGAGCTCAGTAATAAGGTTGTCTGACCCCACCCGCAGGCCTTCTTTCACTAATCACAATAATTAGAGGTCTGAAAGATGTAGAGCTCGGTGACGTGAATCGCGCGAGCTAACACATTAATGAAAAGCTAACAACAGAGCAGAGCCATACGCTGACCGCACAGGAACTCAACATGCTAAGACTTGAGACGTGCTTGTTTTTTATTTCTGGGTTTTTAAGCATGTGCTGGGTCGTTAGAATTTGCATCAAAGGGATGGTGGTATGTTTGCCTCTTCCGGCCACATGTGGCCGTGTGTTTAGACATGTTTATAGGGGCTGTGCCGCAGACCGTGATGTCATTTGCTTAAATGAACCCAATTGTTTGGGTTTGCAGTCATGAAACCATAAAGCAGATATGCTGAAGTTATACTAACCAGCCTGAGAGAAGAGGCTTCAGGCACGGTATTAAACATGGTTAATGGTGAACTAAACCACCGATTACACACAGCCAGACAATAGCAGGTCACAAGACTACAGGCATATACAATGTCTATCTTTTACACCAAAGGAAAAAAAGCCTTGTGTGTGTTGGGAGTTGGAATGAAAATGGAGAACTGATTTGAGTGCTGCAGATGAGTCAGTCCTGAGACATGCACGTCTACTCCGATCGCTGTGAATGAGCTTAGCTGCAGGCACCTGTAGACACCCAAAACACACAGCTACAATGACACGTTCTGCAGATGTACCAAGCTGGGGACAGACACTAGCCTGGGGCTCGGTAGTACTGGAACAGAAGGAGGATCTGAATAGGATCGAGAAGGAAAGAGAGAAGGAACAAAGGGACCAAAAAAAGTACGCATGCAGTGAAAACTGTTGCAGGGGGATGAAGAGTGATGAGAACAAAACGATACTAGAAAACTATGCAAATAGATGTGGAATGAATGATTATGATTAAGAAAGCGCATGGAAAGACCTGCACAGTAAGAGTAAGACCAAACAGGTCAGCTAAACAAGAAACCCTGACAGCATAAACCAATGCTCTGAATGTCCATGTGCTCTCAAGTTGGCTCGACCTGAGCTCGGCTTAATGGACATAGTTGGAATTCCTGGCCCTCGCTCTGACTCTCTCTGGCTCTGGGATCCTTCAGAACAGCAGCAGGACCTCCTCAGGCTGAGACGTGCTGCTCTCTAAACAACTCCCTGCTCTCGTGCAGCTCAGACAGTCCCTGCAGGCCGTAACACGGCTGACCCCTGCATTAGCATCAAACACCACCACTAAGGCATAAGCAGTGGGCGAGACATACATATCTGTTCCAGCTGTTATTGTATTATACAGCTATTATTCATTAAAATAAACAATGCCTACAACCCGCCGTCTGAACTTTTTGTTGTAAACACGGAACAAAATAAAGGCTAAATCTTTGGGTCCTACTGTTAACTGGCCCATTTTAGTGGGATTATTCAGTCACCTAGGATGTTATATAAAGCCTAGCAAAACCACCGCTTTATTCTAAATGAGGCAGTAACAAGTGATAAAAATATTGCACTTGACCCAGTTCTGCCTTTTTTGGGTTCCTGAGTCAGTAATAAGTCCAAGCAAAGGGGCCCTTTGAAATTTTTATATCCGCTATAGAGGCTTGAATGAATCATTTAACACAAGTGTTAAGACCACTATCCTCCTTTGCTCCTGATACATTCTACCATGCAAGCTGGACTCCCGCTTTTTCTACTCGCTCAGGTTGGTGTGACCTTGGCTTCCAGCTGTTGCCAGATTTCTGACCCTTCCTCCATCTGTCACAGCAGTTATGACTCCAGCCAAGCTCTCCTTCTTCGTAATTAACCACTGAGAGACAAATTTAAAAATGGTAATCATTTATTTATTAAATAAATAGGCATGTTAAACAGTGAACATACAATAACACGATCCAGCTGGACTTTCTATTAGCTGTGTTATAGAGATGATAATTAAAAATAATCTTGGCATGAGGCATTTGCTGTGTTTGCGGATTAATGGTGGCATTACTCACATTTGTGGAAGTAAAACGCATCCTTCAGTGCTTAGCCTAATACTTTCCCAAAATGAGGAAAAAACAGAGAGACAGGCGAAAGAAACAGACACAAAGGCAGCAGTGTGGGTGACAGGTACATGAAGTGGATCCATCATTTAGCACTTATCAGTTCAACTGAGTGGGGTTCAGGCGTTAAATCTCTTTTCTACGGAGCGATAAATTAAGAATGCATCATTTCTTTGGTGGGTTTAGTCATTCCCCCCGAAATAATGCGCCAACCCATCGTCAGCTCAATTGTATTATGAACATTCAGGTAGCCTTCATAAAATCATAAAGCAGAGTTTGGCTAAAAAAAGGGACTTCACAGTACACGTCAAGCTGAGAAAAGAGGCTTTTGCTAGCCTCTGTTTAAGTCTCGCATTAAGACCTATTGAAAAGCTTTAAAAAAACCAGCAGTGCTGAATCCTTTCATTCTCTTTCAGCTCAACAAAACAGCCCTGGAAACCTGCCAAAACAAAGGATGTCTAATCAGTGTTTGGAACGGTTGCTTATATTAGAATGCTGAATGGAAAAAAAAGAATATTAGGACTATTGTACACTATTTTGTATGTCCAAACGATTTCACGTTAGAAATGGGCCACCGTGTGTTTAATAGTGCGCACCAAATAGGCAATCCCCCCAAACACAGTCCAAGTCACAGCACCGTATAGCATGTGTGCAGATGGATCTCTGCAGTCCGGCATGCCATTCTGCCAGCTCATTCTCTGCTGATGGGAAGAGAAGCAGCAACCACAGCTGTAAGCATGTTTCTCACACTTCTCCATGAGGCCATGCCGTACAAGAGCTTAATTCAGCACTGATAAACTCCTTCATGCCTATAACCAGAGCCTTTGAACCAAGAGCTCATGATTCTCTGGGCTGTTTGAGTATGTACAGTTTCAACCTACACACTTCCATTCAACTCAAACATGATTAACGTGTCATGGCCAAAGTGAATATCAATAAGCAATATTATATATTTTTCCCCATTTTAAAACAAGTCCATCACACAGAGTTCAATAAGAACAAAGCCCTGTTTAAATGTGAGGTGGCATAATGTAGATAATATTCTGTACCTAACTGAGGTTATCAGTAACGATTATAACAATTAATGTTATCATGTATATTGTTATTCGTTAGTTAGCTAAACCCCCATTTTTAAATAAGCTGACTGAAAAGGGAAATCACAGACAGTAGAATACTACAGTACTACTAAAGCGTATCCCCTATGCTATCTATTTTAGTGAATGTGAAGTCAACATAGGTTGCCACAACTTCTTGTAATTCCAATATAGGACTGGTAATTACATTTTCTCATTTATCAGTGAATAATACATCAGCCACAAAATTATTATGCTTCTGAGATGAGAACGAGGGAGATTGACAGAGGAATCAATTTACAAAGAGTGCTGTGCAACAGCTTGAATTAGGTATATGGCACTGTGAGACAGCTATAGATGGTGAGTGGATAAATGAATGGAAGAAAAAGAAGGAGGGGGAGAAAGGGAGCGAGCCGAGTAAGGGTGGGTTGGTAAAGTGAAGACCAGATCAGGCCCCTCGGGCTGACAGCACTGCGGACAGCTGTTGGTTGGGAAGTGTGAGAATGGATGTGATCTCACCTCATGCCTGCCATTTCCCACGAGGCTTTGCTATCAGATGTAACTGAGCTCATAAGTGAATGAAGAAAGTGGAAAAGGGGGGACCACAGGGCACAAGACACAAAATCTGACTGCTACTTCATCTGAGCAGAGTTTGATCTGCTGTCACATCAGCAACAAAGGAAGGGTTGCAGTTTAAAAGGATGAATGAACAGGACGAACCCATCTGCTAGTGCTGGATTATACAAACACGTTGTACGTGTTATTATGTATCACATTATTAGTGCAGCAGCTATTACTTAAATTTGTATAAGTAATAATGAACCCACACATCCCTATTACTGTTACACGGTGTGTTTGCTTTTAGTTGGACTATTTCATTCAGCTTTATTCTCTATAAATACAAGAAGAGATTGTAACCAGGCAGAAACCACACTTACAGGAAGAAAACTTTCTCAGTTTATAACGGTTTTACTATGTGAACTAAGACCGCAGAGAAATGCGCTGGATGTGGCTGAAAATCATAAAAAGTGGTACCTTTGATTTGGCCGAAACTTTTGAATGACATAAAGCAAAGCATTAAATAGCACTGCAACAAAGCATCAAAATCTAATATCTCTTAAAATGAATATGAACATGAGAGGGATGAACAGCGATTGTTTCCTCTCCTGGGCCTGTCAGTGCAGACGTGTTTAAGCAGTGATGTTAGCCATATGCATGTGTGGGACATACAGGATATTATGACAGAACATTGAGTAACACTTTACATTTAGCAGTCACTAACATGAAGTAATGCTTTAGTTAACTTAAAGTAATACATTAACAGTAGTTAACTAATGCTAAGTAATCATATGACAACTACATGTTCAAATGTTAAACATACATGTAACAGTTCCTACATGTTCATTTAACAAAGTCAACATTAGTTAACTACTGTTAATGTATTCCTTCAAATTAGCTACTAAAATACTTAGTCAGTCAGTCAACACTTGTTAGCATGCTAGTTAGTCAACACTTAAACTGAAGTGTTACCAGAGATTTGAATTCAAGGCAGGCATCAAGAGGGGGTATGGCATTTGGCAATATTGGGCAATACAATAATATTTATTATAATCATGACAAATTAAGTCACTATGCCACAATCTGTTTTTATCATGTAATATGATTATCATTAAATACTTAAACTTCTGCATATTTGACTACAAATAAGCTGTTATTACTTCTTTCATTGTGTATAATGCCACGCAGTGTGAGAAACGTTGAATATAATCATAGCCTTGATTTTTCTCTGTATAGTGTTTGATAGTACTTTTTTTAATGTAGCGGTACTTTTTCATATCAGTCAAAAGAAAAATATATATAAAATACTGAGCAGTGTGAAAAGTCCTGTCATACTGCATCATATGCTATCGGAATGTAATAAGGAATGTTCACTTTGTTAAATCATCATGTTGAACTGCCTCTTGCAAATAGTATATACGTAAGGTGTGTTCCAGCAAGAGTATGAAAGCTAAACATCAGTATCCTAGCTCGCACTAGTACTAAACGACATAACGCCCAACACTATGTGCTTCCTCTCTGAGTGTAGGTCATTCTTCAGGGCTGATCTACTGGGCTACCTAACTTTAACCACTATAGCAGAAACAGAAATCTGACTTTAGCTTGGGAGCAAACTGCAGCTGCGCCAGTCTCGCTGACACACAGTATATACCTGCCACCCAGTAAGACCAGACAGAGCCAGAATGAGGTCAGATGACCTCTCAGAACAGACACTATTTGACTCCACACAAGAAGGGAGGTTGGTAATTTTTCACTATACCATTTCAGTGGCATTTCTGTCTTTGGCAAGCAGAACAAGTTCAGATAAGGACCATCAGGAAATGGGTCACGACTGCTGGAAAAATTAAAAGAGAAACAAGAGTAATACCTTCACACACAGATAAAAGACGAATAACTGCTACTACTAAAATCAAGTTTAGGACACCTTAAAGAATGCCAAGGCACAGTTATCGAAGCATTAACGCATACAGGACAGCAGAAGGGGAGACACCCGAACAACACCTTATAAATTCTACTGATTGGACAGAAATTAATACCATTTGGTACCGACCATGGCTGCTAGTGTTTCCTTGTGAATGAATTAGCTGTCCAGAATGGTTTCACTTTCAGCCCCTCGTTATAAACTAGGAGGCTAGCAATTTTCATTTTCATGCATGATTTATTATCGCCACAGTATCTTGTTAGAGTAGTCTAGAGGGCATTCCATGTCAAATCATCTGAAAACAACCACGTTCAACACAGCCTCTCAAAAATCTTCATGCAACTGCATCACAAGGTGAAAAGTGATGGCAAAGGTGTTTTTGTGAAAATGCTCTTTGTGTGCCAAGAACAAAAAACCTCTGTAACCACCGAGCCAGTCTTTCTGAAAGTGCTCACAGATCGTCGGAATATGCTCAGTCAAGATGTCAAATCTTAGCCATTTCCTATCTTGGTTCAGTTACTGTCAGACTGGTGTTCTAGTTTTTCCTCAGTTCTAATCTTGGGGGATGTGTACACCACAGTCAAAAAAATTGGATTAGACAGTAAAACTGCAAGTTAGTTCCTCTCAGGAGAAGGCTGTATGGAAGGCATGCCCTGATGTCACTTTCCCACCAGAATATGCAGCCTCAGTTGGCCTAAATGGCAAAACATTCTGCAAAAAAAAGTCGTTTATTCGGGAAAACAATGAAACCGGGAATGAAACAAGTGCTTATCTGCTTAAATTAAAGATAGCGAAACGCAATAGTAAAAAAACTTTTTTTTTTACTCAGCATATACATGAAAGATGTTAAATGTTTATTGCTGAGTACTCAACACAGTTTTTAACTTATGGTATGATTTTGGTGTGACAGAAACCCAAAGTCCAGTATTCCTGACACAAAATGGCGACTGCAAATCCACATTTTGGTGCCTGCATTGTGGTTAGCTTGAGTCAGCTTCCTATTTTCCAGCATCAGGTTCAAATTTTCCACCTTAAATAGTGCAGCACTTATTATTATGCATCGGGCCAGTATGTAACTGTTGCACCATTTAAGGTGGAACTGGAAAAAATTGAACATGATGCTGCAAAACAAGAAGCTGACTTCAGCCTTGCATGATTCGTATGCTTTTCTTTTCTTTGACTTTTGGCAGTCTGTAAAACGATTTCTTAGTAAATCTATTTGTACAATCAATCACACAACAGCTCTTTCCCGTTTTACATGTTGCTGTGTTTTTGCTGCCTTCACACTGAATACTAAAGCTGTCACTCAGTCTTCCTGTCATGCAGTGGGCGTGGCTGCAATGCCTCCCACCAACTGCTTCTAGTGATGCCACAATCACCCATGACTAGGAGTCACAATTTGCCCTGCTGCTGTCTGTGGGAGAAATGGTTCTGTTCCAGCTAAGCAGCATTAATATGCCTCAGGTGCTGTGCTGTTGTGTATACACATAAAAATAAGCATGGTGTTCTCCTGTTTAACCTCTAAAGCACTATAATTTGAAATAAAAGACTGAGGAGTCCCAAAAAAGACTGTCAGTGTCAAGTTAGTGTAAATGAAACATCACTTGAAGGTGTTGAAGGTGATGTTTGTCAACCCAGGCTGTGAGTTCAGTGTGTGATTTTGTGAGCTTGCTTTGCTTTATTGTGAAAACAAGTCACGGGGAATTAAACAACTTTGACAACACAGCGGTTCAGCACATCTCAAAATGACAGTGATTTACTAAGCAGCACTAAAAGAGGAAGTAAAGTATAGCCTCTTCTGCGGCAAGCTTTTCTAGATGAGTAATGCTACACACATGGAAAATAAGGGCCTTCAAAACAGCCAGTATGAAACACTACGAAAAATGTTTTGAAGAGCGAAAAGAATAACAATGGAAAAAAAAAACGAGTAAACACAAAGTCACCCTCCTATTTGCGGTCTGCAGCGTCAGGTATTTAGTTGTTGATTCAGCTTTAAACAAGGGAGTAAAAATATATATATAAATCAGTCACTTCAACAGAACAGCATCAGTGACACGGGAGCTGATGATTGTGAGTAATGGATGTATTACGAAAGTAATGACATTATGGAGAGAGGCTTGAAAAGAGCACAGTGACTGAAGGTGAATGGGGTCGTTCTCGTCTGTGAGGACCGTACTAAGAAATCATTTATCACTGCTTCATGCTACTGATAAGGAACAGCCAGTCTTTTCTATCTACTCAAAGAGCAGCAGATAAGCCAGGAAAGTGAGGCGAGGTAACATGAGGAAGAGCAGGGAGCTATTTTTTAGGTTGTGCATACGTGTGGATGGGAGACCAAGAAAGAAGTGAATGAACAAGTAAAGGAGAGAAGGGAAGAGAGAGTGAGAGAGAGAGTGAGAGAGAGAAGGAAAGAGAGAGAGAGAGAGAGAGATGTGAGTGTGTGCGAGAGAGATGCATGCACAGATGGCTTGTGTTTGGGGTATATGCCACTTACAAGAAGTGAGAGCGATCATGCCACTCCCCATCTTCACTTCTACCCTCATATTTAAACAAGGAAAGAGCAAGAGTGAGAGAGAGAGAAAGAGAGAAAGGGAACGAGAGAGAAGCTCTTTAATCCGCCTCCTCCACAAGAGCGTTTGTTTAATGTCATTTAATGAGGATAATCCTCCGAAGATGCAGCTTCTATTTTACAGTATGGTTCAGTCAGCTCTGGCGGGAGATCCATTAGACTTGTGGATAAAGGCGCGATTTAGAGCCACAATGAGGCTGTACAGTGAGTGCCAGGGGCCGAGAGATACGGAAGGACAGAAAAACCTCAGACGTCCAGAGGGGGATGTGAATGGGTCCTACTGTCTCTCTCTCTCTCTCTCTCTCTCTTTCTCTCTTCTCTCAAGACAAACAAAACAGCAGACACAGCATTACAAAAATCACTTTTCTGTAGAGTTCTGTATACACACACACACACACACACACAAACAAACGTCTACGTATGCCGTGGATTTGTATTTGCACTCTGTTCCACATGAGTTATCTGAAAGTTTGAATAGAAAACTTTACAACTGGAATTTGGCTCTTGTGTAGAGGATGTGGCCAGTGCCTTCAACCATAATTCTCTACTGTGCTCTTAAAGATATAAAAAGAGTGTCAGAATAAAGACTGTTTTGGTCCGGCCTGGCTCTTTTAAAAATGGAAACAAAGCTGATTGAGTTATCAATGAGAAAGTATTCCGTCTCCAGCTGGCTCACTTGATGTCCTTTCAAAACATCATGTAAAACAAACCTGTATATGTCCAACAGTTATATTTAACACTGAAAGAATATGAATGCATAACTTCAAAACAACACTAGAGGTTAGGAACAGCTGTTGATCCGTGTTGATTCTATGCAAGCCTCAGTATTTAGCTAACCAATGCAATTCCATCAGACGAAATAATTAACTGGGACCTATTATTCTCATTTTCTGAGCTTTCAAATTTATTTTGGGGTCTACTAGAATCAGTCTTTCCAAAACAACATATTTTTCACATCTGTGTTCACCCTTTGTCTGAAAGCTCTATTAGAGCTCCTGTGCCCTTAAGCCCCGCCTTCCAATGAGCCCAATGTGCTCTGATTGGTCTGCTCACTCAATCTGTTCTGATTGGTCGAAAGCTAAAGTTCTGCTATATCAGTTTAAGAACAAGCTGGTTGACCTGACCCATCTCCGCAAGCTAGACGGCAGCAGGCTGTTTCAGAGTGGTGCTTTTTTACTTTTTACTTCAGTTCTCTGTGTAGTGTGACCACGAGCCAAGCTTGTAGGTAGGTGGGTTATATGGATTGTGTTACAAGATGACATCACCTTGAAAAGGACTGGAATTTCAACCAGGCAGCTGAGTTAAGTGGTTTCTGTGGGAGAGTTGTTCCCACTTTAAGATTATAACTTTGCAAACAGTTTACATACACAAAAGCTACATAACTCAATGAAGCAAAAAGAAAGGACAGAAATATATAACAGGTCCCCTTTAAAAAATGTGCCTTCTGTATTATGCATCATCACAACTTGCATCACAATATCGTGCAGTGCACTGCTCCACCATAAAGTTATTGGACTTCCATATATATATATTGTTATTACATGGAAATTCTTCAGATTCCTGCTCAAGCAAACTGTGAGAACTCAAACCGCTCAATGACTAGAAGGAACTGAATGCTTAGGTATGGAAGCATGTGGTCAGCCTGTTACTTCAAAGTTTCTAGAGCAGCGTGGCCACTGTACTCCTCATAACACTATGTCTATGAACACGAGACGTATATACTGTGCCAGAGTGCGCTGGAAGTGAACAGTCATTCACCCGCGGCTGGACCGAGGCAGTAACCGGCTCTCCCCTCTTTGCTCCTGGTGGTGTGTTAGTCGAACTGTGGCGGTTAAAAACCCTTAAACAGAGCGAGTCTGTTCGCTTTCGCTCCTATCCCGGTAGAAGCCCACAGCTCGCCTTTAAAGGCAACCAGGCTACATTCTGAACAACTTCACCTTCTACCTCTAGACATACACGTTCAGGTAGAGACCGAGCCGAACACGCACACGCCCCACTCACCTTGGCAGAAGAAGAGGAGGAGGAGTAGCACAAACACGCGAAGCGGCCAGATTCGGTTCCTCCCCCGGGTGGGGGGCTGAAGGGAAAACAAAACGCAGAAAAAGAGCGATAGATCCCCAAAAAGGCGCCTTACGGAAAAGTTCACATCTTAGTTTCTGCGAACAACAGAGAGCGCTTCGCTGAGGAGAGGGCGGCACGGCGGCCGAGGAGAGAGCAGTCCTGTGGACAGAGAAACAGGGCGACGACACGGGGCGGCGCGGACGAGCAGACTGACTGAAGCGTGGAGGGAAAACTAACCGTCGCCTCACCATCCACGCCCAGGTAGAGAGGGTCACGTGACGCTGCCAGGTGTGCGCGCGGCGTTGCCTTGGCAGCGCGAGGCTCCTGTAGCTGCTGCGCTCAGGCTAACACACGACAACGCCACAGCTAGACAGCGCTGAGGAGGAGAAGAAGAGAGAGGGAGAGGGAGAGAGAGCGCGGGACAGCCCAGCTTTCCCCTCCCCTTCCTCAGAGCAGGAGAGCTCCGAGAGATGGAGCCTAACCGACGAAAACAGCGAAGCGAACGACAGTACGAGGAGAAAGAGGCACACTAAACATTGGAGCTGGCGGGCTGTTAGCTTTAGCCTCTCTCTCTCTCTCTCTCTCTCTCTCTCTCTCTCTCTCTCTCTGCTTATTTCATGCAAATCTTGAAGTGGTTTTATTCTAATCCGGCGCAGATTACTGTCAAAAGGGAGATTAGGGCCAGTACTTTACTCTGGCGGGGGATCTATTTTAAACGTGCCCAACAAATTTCAATTTCTTTTCTGACCGTAATTCACGAGGGTCCATATTTGTTGCTTAGGCTGTTTGAACCCCCCCCTCCTTTTCACTTTTACGACCCCCGGCGTTTAGCTCTCGCCTTCCACATTTTAACACGTTGCAGTCAGCCAAGTTCAATCTGCCGGTTTTAGCCACCTGAGGACATTTAACAGCCTGGGAAACATCCATCTTGCAGTAATGGGACAGTGGATGGTTTATTTCTGTCAGTGCAAGGTAATATATTCTACTACGTTTGCCCCACTGCGCGGCTGTAAATATGAAGCTAGCAATCAATAGTTTTGTCACTAATGTTTATCGCTCGCAGAGTTCCTATTCTACTAGTCAATTTCTCTCAGAGTTCTCCTGGAACTTTCGGAGTTATTGCCCTCTTTATATACCAAATCCCCAGAGCCTCACACATTCCGAGCTCTCCTATATATGTTCCTCAGTGTGCCCTGGGTCTGGGCAAACGCTTCAATAGGCTACATCGAACTTCCGCTGAGATTATGCTCCTCTTTAGATTATGCAGACTCTGCCTGTTGTCAGTGCTTTGGTCTGTAGGATTCTGTCATTTCTAATAAGTCTAGTTCTTGCAGTTTGAGACCGCCAACTGAGTCACTTCTTTGACTGTTCCTCGGGAGTCTGGCAGTTGGCTGGCCTGGCAGCCCTCTGGAGCTGCACTGACTCTCACTATGGCGAGTGATTTATGGTTATGCAAATGCTGCTGTCTGGGAAGAAAGTGGGCACTGCCCCAAAGACTCGTGGGAGAGGAGGAGGGTGGCAGGCCTATATCAGCCGCATAGCGTGGAGACAGCTGGATACAACATAGAATGAGGGATGGCATAATGAGACAGGGAGGTAGACAAACAGAGGGGTGGCCTTCAGGGTGAGTGGGACAGTAGGCCAGGCCAGTATCAGTCTATCTGGCAAACTGACAATATACAGAAGAGAGACAACCATATGGCACGCGTGTGAAAGGCGGGAATGTCGGGAGTTTCCTCATGAGTGTTGGTGTATAGTGTGGCTCAGGGGTCAGGAATCGTGAGCTTATGCTTTCAGGACAGGAGAACCAAATCTCCAGACACAAACACTCATATAGTCTTATTCAAATACCACCACAGCCAGCTCTGCAGGTGAGCTAAGTGATGTTTCAATTCGTGTGAAACTGTCAGATATGGTTGAGTTTCCTCAATCACATCCTGACCTTCATACATACCTCACACAATCCATCTCCTGATAGCTGACATTCACATGTACTCACAGCCTCCTGTGCTCACCTACCGAAAGCTCAGTAAAGTGTGAGCTCCCCCTACTGGTCATTCTAGATGAGCTTGATCACTGGATATATAAATTGATTAAGGGCATGTGAACGGAAGATACAATTAGGCCTGCTGTTCATTGATTTCCTCTCCTCAGCTATCAGAAAGTCAGACTTGAGTGTATGTTTTTCTCAATAATTATTTTTGCTAATGTTATTATTTAGTTCTCCTTTCCAACAGCAGAAATCAGTTTTTCTTGTTTTTTTTGTAAAAATTATTAAATTGATTTTAGGCATGTACAGATATAAAACCCTAACATCATGGCAATTATCTAATCTTGTGTCACAGTTTACAATGTTAACACTATGTATTAAATAAAGCTATATATATATATATATATATATATATATATATATAATTTATTTATTTTTTTTCCATTGAGACACACACACCACACACGTGCATAATTTTATGCATCATTTGAACACAATAACCATCATTTATAAAACTTTATGATGTATGGACCAAAATAAATTATCCAAAGTTGCATGGAAAACGGCTGGGTTAATTGACTTACATTAAAATTGAATTAGGTTGGCATTTTGGAGATTTTTTCTTTGTACATTAATTAATTAATGAACATTTTTCAACAGTCTTAAAATATATTGATCAGTTTGTTTGCCTAAAATGCATTCACACTATTGCACATTGTCCATGATAACAATGCCATAACTGTTGATTATTGTGTAAAACCTTATTATTGGCACAACTCTAATTGAATTGTTGTATTATTTATGAAATTAGAAATGACTTGCCTCATTACAGGAAAATTAAAGTGTTTTTTTTTTTTTCAGACATCAAAGCTTCATTTGATGTTTTGTTTATTAACATGCTTGAATTCCCTGATTAGGAAAAATAAAGGCTGTTTTTCAGACTCTTCGCCAGACCTGCTGTGTCAGGGGAAAAGCTGTGAATGTGACTACGGATAGGTGTGATTCGAGAGACATTTCAGTATTGGAGGCAACGCTCGACACCAGATGGAGGACTCTGACACAAACGAGTCTGCCATAGCGGGAGGGAATCGAGCTGAGAAAAATGCGTCATACGCTCCAAGGCAGGTTATTTCAGGCATGAATACCGTTAACCGTTAGCTCGGAATCATTGCACAACCCAATGGACCACAACACTGACTATCTCTCTAACTTATGACTTTCAAAGTGCCTGTGGCAGACTGACTCCAGTCTTTAGGAATGCTCAGGGCCCCAGTCTGCTGAATATTTTAGAAGAACAGTGAGAAAGGTTACACTCATCTGGAATTTCAGAATTATCATGTAGGTGTACACCAGTCAAAGCATGCTGGAGAACGAGTGAACCTGAGTATAGCTTGAAAGGATTATAGAGGTTTGCTTTATTTATGACAGCATCTACTGTAGAGCTAAGCAACAGCCAGTTACTGACTCAATTTCTCTTTTCCTGCTTATACAGGAAAACCAAGTAGTTCTTAGGATGTATTGAATATGGAGGAGACACCAGACTGTGCAGTTTTACCGGTCAGAAATTAGCTACAGGGGTGATACCAATAATGTCTGCACATTAACATTCCTGAACTGACAAACTAAAAAAACAGTTACGTGTTAATGTACAACCCCAAATCAGAACACATTAGGACATGATGGAAAAAGCAAAAAAAAAGAAAGAAAAACACATTGTTTCTTACATTTACTTTACATTTTTATTTCATTGCAGACAGTAGGTGTTTTGTGTGGTAAACGTAATTTCATTAATTAATGCACATCCGTTTCTGCATTCTAGGCCTGCAACACATTCCAAAGCATGTTGTGACGGAGAAGCATTTACGACTTGTAATGTTGCCATTCCTTCCATGACACTTAAAAGACGTGTTGGCACTGAGGATACAGAGTGATGAAGTGTTGCAGGTGTTAGTTCGTCCCATTCTTCCTGCAAGCTCGTCTTAAGGTGTGCAATGGTACAGGATCATCATTGTCACATTTTTTTTGTTTCTAAATCCTCCCCACATTGCAAACAGGTCAGGACCACGGGCAGGCCATTCCAGTACACCTACCCTTTTCTTCCACAGCCACACCTTTGTGAAGTTTTCAGCATGTGGTTTTTGATTGGTCTTATTGAAAAAAAAATACATGAATGTTTCTGGAAAAGATGTCTTCTTGATGACAGCATATGTTGCTCTGAGATCTTAATGTACTTTTCTGCACTAACGCTGCATCACAGAAGTGTAAATTACCTTCTGTGCCAAGGACACAGACACACTGACCCCATACGATGACAGAACCTGGCTTTTGGACTTATTGCTGATAACAGGTGATCCTTTTTGTCTTAGGTCCTGAGCACATGGCATTCATTTCCTTCAGAAAAGATCTGGGATAGTGATTTGTCTGACCACAATACATGCTTCCACTGTGTTATTGTTCATCCCAGATCCCTCCGAGTCTAGAGAAGTTGATACTGCTTCTGGATATGGTTAACATGAGGTTTTAAGTGGCTTTGTAAGCGTAACTCTGTATAGCAGTGTTAAAAGGTTTGCTATAGTAATCCCTTACCCATGTGGTAACACCAGCAATGTTGAATGACGTTTCTGATGCCATGCTGTCTCAGGGGTTAAAAATACCAGGTGTTCAGCTTGTGCCCTTTACACAGTGAGATATGCAAATCCCTTCCCATCATTTTTTTAAAAAAAAAAACATTGTTTTTAATCATTTTAGTAATGTTCTCAAACATTTGATAATAAACTGGAGATCATCTGCCCATCTCTTTACTAAAAAGGACATGGACGTGGATAAAACTAAAACCGAGGTTCACAAAGTACACACTATCATTTCTGTAGAAGCTTGTTAATTAGTCTGACACTGGCTTCTGTTCAGTAATCCTAAGCATGTAACACTAAAGGCAAACCATTTCCATCAGGTAGAAGTAAGCTCTGTTCAGCAGGTCAAAACAAACTCAAAACAAAGTGCGTGCTGTACCCTGATTGGTGGGCTTGCTTCATATGCCAAAGCCAGAAATGACAGATTTGGCATAATGTAGAGGAGTAAAAGTAAAATGTCACCCAGAATGGAAACACTATAGTAAAGATACACCAACACTGTACTAAGTATAGAAACCAATTACAATAATCAATTATAATCTAATTTAATATATGGATTCTAACTCAATACTCATATTTCAGTTTTCAATAATATATGCTAAAATCTTATAATGGACCAGCGTGGGTTGTAAATAACTAGTATCAGTATTTTTTCTGTTTCTGTAATCAATTTTTGTTGTTGTTGTTGCAAATGTACTTTAAAATGTAATTTTTTATTACTACTTTTTGTATGTGACACAAGCTTGCTTGTTTTTAATATAAACTATACATTTCTACATTATTACTATGGTTATAGACAAATCTCAATATCTTATATATAAAGTTTAGGAACTGATCTCCCCAGTGTAGATATTTAGTACACCTGGTTCCTGTTCACAGTAAGTTGTCTTATTTAATTAATTTTACCACTTGCTCCTGATGACAGTAGGTGATATAACAATAAACTCTCAATAAGTATTATTTTAAAAGATACTCTCTTTCATGTACACACACACACACACCCGAAGAGTGCCAAGCTCTCCTTAATAATTTTGGTCAGAATGCGCTCACACCACTCCGTGGATTTTTGGATTTTGGTTGGTGCCAAAAACTCTGCTTCTACTTCACTGTAATCTGGATCATCCTGGATGAAGCATTAAAAGTTTTTTTGGCCTATACTTAGAAACCAGGCCTACATTTTCATTCTGCAGCATAATACCTATAATCTATAAATCCTCTAAGTTGAGAAAGAAGTGATTCAGCTCTGGTTTGGGGTTTGCTCTCCTCTTTAGAAATAGAAGATTCAGAATAAGCAGCTATTGGAAGTGCATTTGTCAGTATGATTAAAAAAAAATACATTTCTTCCTGCAAAGCCAGGCTTTCTCTCATGGCACAGTGGGTATTGCGTGGGTGCAGCCTGGTCTCTCATGTTGAAACAGTGCCATGGCTCTGCCATCTGCTGCGCTCTATTTTCATCCCTGAGCTAAGAGTCAAAGGATACATTAAAGGGCCTTTTGTGGGTTTAATGGCTTACATTTACATGCTTGGAGTTTGAAAAGGCTCCTACATGTAAAGCATAGGATTGACGTTGACTGGATGGGTATGGTCAAGAAGGGCAGCTCTAAAAAGCAAATGCCAGTGTTTTCAAATGCTTAGCTGGACCAAATTTAACAAATAAGTTTCGATTTAAACTTTGATTCATCTTTGTTTTAGATTTGCAGTCTTCCAGTGATTTCCTTGTGAGATAATGTGCTTTATGCTTTACATTTCCACCCAGGTGAGAATTCCCCCTTAGTCATAATTTAAGCTGAATTTCAATAAGTAAACAATAGTGTTTTGATGTGAAATGCTTTATCCTAAAAACGCTTACTGAGTCAATATATTTCACAGTAGTAGTGACAGGAAGGATACATGCACCTCTAAAAGTTCCCTCGCAGAAAGTTATTGCATAAAATGATTTTATACTTGTGTATTATATACCTGATGGCTGACACAAACACAATGCATTATAATAGTTATGTGCTACAGTTATGGCCTAAACTGTATGTAGTATATTTATGCATGTTCTGTGATGTAGGGCAAAATAGTTATCAAAGAAACATTTTTTTAGATGTATCATTATTTTACCATTTTTACCATGATAACTTTGCAAATAAAAACTCCAAAGACACGTGTAGGCTCACTGGTGACTGGTGAATTCATTGGTGGAACTCCCCCTTTAACTCAAACCTAATGAGCTGATTAGTGAAAACACCAAATGAAAATGAACTGCCAGTGAAAACTACCATTCTAAAGAGAAGTTATATGTGCTACAGTAATGTCAATAGAGGCAGATATCAGAAAGAGGAGTGATGTCCATGTTTTTTGGGCGAGGTTACATAAACAATTTCAAAGGAATGTCATGTCAGTTCTTTGTCATGACAGATCATTTACGCTTGGAGAAACTTCCAGAAAATGCAAATACGTTGCAGATGAGGTTGTTCTTGCTCTATGCCTTGTTTCACACTTTCTGCTCTTCCTTTAACATTGCATAACATACCAGGACAGAAAACAAAGCGCTCGTGAACGACTCCAGTTTAGAGCATGTGCTCTGGACAGATATACTCGGCCACAATGCCACATATGTAAGGTACAAACAAAAGACCAGAAGAACCATGTACTGACTGTAACAGCCATTTTTCCGCAGGACTGAGGCTGTATAACGTTACTAAATCAGTCCAGAAGTTAACAGAAGAAAAAGAGCTAAATGTTCATGTTTTGGTATTTGATAAATAAAAATAGAGTATATGTTAATACCAAAAGAATTTACATTAGAATTTTTTGATTTGATTAGAATTTGCATCTCATCTCATGATTTGCAAATTTGCATTTATCTTGAAATTTTCATACAATGTAAAAGGTATCTGCTGTGTTCAAAATCTGGAGATACATGAAGACACAAGCTAAACATTTATTTCAAAAGGTATCAGAAGCATTTAGAAAATCACAGGATTAGGATAGATTAGGTGCATTTTTTGTTTGTTACTTTGATTTGTTACTTTGCCAATCAAGGCTATCATTAGCAACGTATGGTCCTTCCCTGCCTAGTCTCAACAAAGTAGATAAGTCATTCACTGCCAATCAGTTAAAAAAACATTTCAATGTACTAATTTGAAATTTAATTTGAATTTAAAATCAAAGGATTCCAAGAAAACAAATAAATGCTAACATTTCTTTCTTCTTGTTATTAAACTGACATATTTAATCTTGAAATAGTTTGGCAAAGATTTGATAAAAGGTGTAATACAACTTTAACTAAGTAATATTTGAGATTGTCTATATACACTTATAGTAAAAACAATAAAGTTGCACAAATAGCTGCACCCAGAAGGAATCAACAGGAATGAAACTTGGTGGGTGGGTTTGTCACTGTGAGACATAAAAATTATTCAAGTTTTACACCCGTGATAGGTAAGGATGGGCCTTATCGCAGTGTTGACTGACCCAACAGCCAGAATCATAGACATTCCACAAACAGTGATGCCCTCCAGTCATCCTGTTTATGCCAGCACTACTGGTAGACTGCTGCACAATGCAGGACTACATGCACACAGACCAATACAACGTCTGCCCATAACATCATGTCATTGTCGCCAAAGACTGTAATGGTGTTGTGCCAGACTGTCATACTGAGAGACACTACTTCTGTGTGTGTTAATAAATAATCAACAAAGGTTTTTTATATCAATCTAAATTTATCATAATTTATTGTTCTGGGTAACCTTTCTCTTCCTTCCTAATAGCACTGCAATCCCACACTTCCGTCTGAGCGCAACTACTTTTTTCATGAGTATATAATGCAAAAGTGTCATGGTAATATAATTTGAATTAAATAGCATTTGAGATTGTCTATATATAATGATTAATCTAAATTGGCTGTTGACATGGCATGATTCATGTCCAGCTCAGTAACCTGGCTTTTTAACCTGGTAACATTATTTTACAGCTATATTGGGCCATGTTATTCATCTGTGCTGGTTCCATTAATTAACATATGCTGATAACTAGCGCATAAAGCTCTTTATGATCACAGCAGACTGCCAGAGCACCTGTAGTACAGCACATAATGTACATCAGTGGGGCTCTACTCGCATAACCAATCCACAGTCTGCCTCCGAGTTTGAAGAGGACAGGTCTTCTTTAGCCAGATTAGAGCAGAAACAGACAAGCCATGTTCAGCTGTGATTGCAGACACGGACAGGTTGTAATCCTGTTATCTGCATACTCACCTGGTTTTACTGTCTCCAAACCCAGCAGTGTCAGGAACCATGGCTCCTCTGCGCCTGGCAAAGCTCTCCTACAAGACTCAGCAGGGAGAGCAGAGCACCTAACAGCACCTCTCGCGTTGACCTACATTCAGTTTGTTAGCTTTTCTTCCAGCCAGCAACATGAGGTGATATAAAATTGAGCTGTCACTCAAAAAGGTGAACATTCAGAACTTGGCAACCACAATGCAGCAAATGTTGAGCAGTTCTTACTGCTAACTGTCCCTCGCTAAGATTCTCTCTTTCTCTTGATGAGATTCTGGAGCTGTTTAAACAACACTCACTGCTCCAGTTAGTACATCATAAACACTAATTGTAGTAAATTTCATGAAATGTACAGTTTTGTTCAGAACATAATTTTAGAGTCAGAGTCATATATTATATATTTATTACACGTAAAGTGTCATTTTTTAAAGTCTTTTATATTGTTTAATGTTTATCAGTATGGCTTATAGCTCAGGAAAATCCAATACCCTAAAATCGTTATAATGTCTCATAAGAAACAGAAAAGATGTACAATACAGAAATGTCCAACCCCCAACAAGCATGTTCATTTATACATTTACATTTACATTTAAGGCATTTAGCAGACGCTCTTATCCAGAGCGACTTACAATCGTGCTTAGTGTTCCACTGGATAATGTTTCCTAGCTAGTACAGGAAGGTTAGAGCCTTAAACTCACCATGAGCTCAGACACTGCCCGAACAAGGGCCCAGTGCTGATACCTAAAGAGATCAATACACAGACATACATAAAGCAAAACTTACTACCTGGCAACCCCAGCCCAGAACTCATACCACTCAACATAACATATACACTCAATACTTGGTTGGGAACTACTGCATCAATGTGATGTGGCATGGAGGCAATCACCTTGCAGCACTGCTGAGATGTTATGCCTTATTGGTGGCTTTTAGCTTGTATCACTGTGTGGGGTATTTCTGATTCCACTCTTGACAATACCCCATAGATACCCCATGAGGTTCAAGTCTGCAGTGTTGGCTGGCTAATCAAGCAGTGATATCATGGTCAGCAAACCACTTGGTAGTAGTTTTGGCACTGTAGGCAGGAGCTAGGTCCTGCTGGAACAGGAAATCGGCATCTCCATAAGGCTTGTCAGCAAACTTTGAGCTTGATAAAACACAGCTGACCAATGCCAGCAGATGAGATAGCACCCCAAACCATCACAGACTGTGAAAGCTTCACCCTGGACTTGAGAGATTCTGTGTCTCTCCACTCTTCCTCCAGACTGTAAGACTCGGATTTTTAAATGAAATGCAAATTTGACTTTCATCTAAAAAGAGGACTTTGGACCACTGAGCAACAGTCCAGTTCTGTTTCTCCTTAGGCAAGATGCTTCTGACGTCGTCTCAGGTTCAGCAGTGGCCTGACATTAGAAACATGGCAGTTGTAGACCCTTTCCTGGAGACGTCTGTGCAAAGTGGCCTCAGCCCACTCCTTTTGAAGCTTTTTCTTGACAATCCTCTCAAGGCTGCGGTCATCCGTGTTGCTCATGCAACTTTACCTATGACATTTTTTCCCTTCCAGTCAACTTTCCATTTATATGCTTTAATACAGCACTTTGCGAACTGCCTGACTTTTTTAGCAATGACCTTCTGAGGCATGCCCACCTTGTGGAGGGTGTCAATGACCATCTTCTGGTTGTGTGTGCTAAACCAGTCAAATACACACTATTTCCACAGTTTAAAAAAGCAATTAACTTACACACCAAATTAAATATTTTAATCATTTGAGATACTGGATTTTTGATTTTCATCTACTATATGCCATACTGGTCAACACTGAAACGAAAAAGCTTTATGTAATGAAATGTTGCTGTTTCTGTAATGAATATAACATATATGAGAGTTTACCTTTTTATATAAATAAGGAACTTTTTGACAATATTCAGATCTTCTGAGATGCAGCAGTAGTGTAAATCAGTCTGCTTCCTGTGTAAAAATGTCATTTGGTGGACAAACAAACTTGTTATTCAGGATACACAACGTATGGTGTGCTCAGTGCACTCTGTAATTAATTGGACAGTGCCTTTGTTGTTGCTTTGACTCGACATTCCAGATTGTAATCAAACAATGATTATAAAGTTAAAGTGCAGAATGTCAGCTTTAATTTCAGAGAATTTACATTTATATTGGATGGGAACACAACCTCTACTAATTTATGAGCTCAGGAGTAATTGGACAAATTAACATCATTTTAAATAAAACGGTTGTGCTTTTTGTACGCTTAAACACATGGTCTGCACTGTATATTTAAGGTTTGGTCAGAATGTTTTCCAAAAATTAATCATTTCATGAAGAGAGCGCCATTTGAATCCACAAAATGTATCATGCCATATATACCATTTCCCCAGAAAACCATTCATCTTTCAGATAAGAGATACAAAAAAAGAGAGCTCATATGGTTCCCATCACAGAATGTCTGTCTAAGTTTCAGTTCCTGACCTACAGATACTAGACTGCACACACCTTCCATAAAATACAGAAAACATGGCGAGGCCGCTCTCAGTTATTACGCTTCTAAACTGTGAAACTTAATTCCTCGTTTTATTAGACAGTCAAGCTCAGTGCTCACTTTCAAGCAACATTTAAAGACGTATCCCTTTAATTGCTTAATTTCTATACTCTTAGGTGTTTATCTTTATAATCTGATCTGTGTCTTTGTCTTGCATGACTGTAACCTAATATTAATGAGGACGCATTACAGAAACATCTTATCTGTTTGCTTATCATGAGTTTGGGACTGCAGCTATTAAGTAATAAACTTCTCCACAAACACCAGATTAAAAAAAAAAAAAAAAAAACATTACAGAGACATCCCAATTAGACCAAATTTCATGCATACTCTTATTCTTATATGGACAACCCCAGCTGTATAATTACTTCTGTTTAACTGTCTGTTTCTATCGATTTAATGCAGTGACAGGAAGCATGAAGTTCACTATGAGTAGCATAATGATTTCCGATAAATGAATTATCTATATTGCAGAATGGGGCTTTCAACAGTGAAGAGACAGAGCCAAAGGTGAGTCTGTTTATTAGAAGGACTAACATTAGCATGGACAGCTAAAGCATTTGGGAAATGGAAACTGAAACTGAGGATGCCATGCCCTGTTAAATCAAGCACTCACAATATTCACAATGTTGTGACTATATTCATATTGATGCAACAATCTAAATTAAACATTACATGTCTGCCTTACTAAACTACAGGCGTTTGCCATAGTTGTAACACATCCAGTCAAATTACATGTTTGCTGATTTTCTAAATGAAAATACTACATTCTGTACTCTTTCTTCTCCAGTTTAAAATGTTTTTGTTGTTGTTGTTTTGTAAATGTTTGCTTTAACTGGGTTTTATAATAGAGCTACAGACCTTTAAGACAATGGTGGCCTACTGAAAGCTATATACAAGGCAGGATGTGGCCTCATTTTAAGAGAAATGGAACGGCTGCTCATTCTGCTGATCTGAAGGATTCTAATATGTCAGTCAAAGCACTGACATCATCATTAGGACTGCTCAAAGCCCTAGTGTGCACTGTTACTGTGACAGACCACTGTAGCTCAGCAGGGCAAAATGAAACTGACAAGCTGACTGCTAAGGGAGATGCGAGACAGACATTCACTGCAGTAGAGAGCCTGAGATTACAACATTCCTATACCAAAGACATTTAGAACAGATATACATTATGTTTATATACACATGTCTAGAACTGTCTTAACGTGTCTTGGAAGGTGCTTACCTTGCAATGGAGGGTGATGTAACAACATTTTTTTCTGAGCAATATTGGACAGATCATCATGAACAAAGCTGGGCGTTTAAACGGTCCAAAAAAGAGATTAACCTAAATATACATTAGAGGTGGGTTATATGGCAAATTTTGTCTCATCAGTTGGAACTGTTTAGCGAGAGCCTAACACCTATGAAACTAATACATTATCCAAATGCAGTAAAGTTGATTTCCTCATTAGGACTTCAGTTTTAGTGGACTAATGTGGTTACAGTCTATGCAAGTGTACACAACCCTGTTCCTGCAAATCTAACCCCCTGCTGAGCATCAAAGCCTGTTCCATTTTAGTTCCAAACCTAATTTACCAGACCTGAATCCAACATTCAGATGCTCCAGAAGAACTAAATAAACTGGATCAGATGCTTCACTCTCCATGGCAGGCCTCCAGGAGAGGGGTTGCACACCTCACCTTCTATTCAGTACACATTCATGTACATTACAGAAGAAACACAGATTTATCTTAACGTACCAATTTGGTATCTTAATTTGGTATCTTAACGTACCAAATTAGCAATAATTCATTTTTGTTACCATGCCTTTAAGAATAATGTATTTAAATGAACTCTGTTCTGATTGGCTGCTCTGTATTATACATTCAGCTAAATAGTCTTGTCAGTGCTTGTCAAGATAAATGTGTTTGATGTACAGTATTTCTTCCTCACTTGATTTCTTCTTCTTTTTGCATTTATTACATTTAAATGTATCTGACCATCCAGTTAATTAGAATATAAGATAAGGATAACACAAAATGCAGTTCTTCAGTGACCATTACTAGTGCTATAGTCTAGATCACGAGATCTGAGTCCCAGTCAAGATGGACACCAGGACCCACAGAGTTTAAGTCAAGACCAGGACTTTTCTGTAATTAAGACAGGAGTGTCTAAGATCAAGACAAGCCAGAGACGTTTTTCAGAATTCATTGTATTTCTACATTCATGAACATTTATTTTACTTATAATAGACTTACCAATACATATCAAAGTTTACATTTTGTAAAAACTATAACATTAAATCAAATATTGCCTAAAACATAATTAATTGTTAGTACATTGTAGTCTTTGTCAAACTTTGCATTGTAACTGGAATCAGTGGCGGGGCTCTGGACTTTACCTGCATGAAAATGGCTAACTACAGATCTGTGCTGTTTGCTCAGGGGTCTGTACAAATGAGGCTTTGAAACAAAACAACTTAGACTGTCACTCTGAGACTAACACAGTGAATATGTGTCTAAACCTGTCAAACTGATGCAGAACTCCATTATTAGCATGGCTCACTTGTGTCTTCTCATTAGTCAGAAAGAGAAGACCTGGTGCGAAGTGTTAAAGATTTGTATTGTGAGAGGCTGGTGTTCACAATCTGAACATATGTATATATATATATATATGACTGGCATGGCTTGACTTCAGCCTTGATTCTCATCACAGTACATTGGAACTTGCTTAACGCCTAAGGGTTGGGACTCGCTTGTGGCTTGGGTTCCTCAAGGCGCGTACAGAACGGAAACACACCGTTAGGAGTCCTACTATCACTCCCACTGCAATTCGTTTACCTTCCGCCAAAGATCAGCTCAGACGTTTTGGCCCGTGGAGTCCACACTGAGTCGACGCGGAGTTTAAAAAGGCGCACTGTGCCTTAAAATACCACAAGAAAAACAAAGAACGCGCGTGATTTAATTAACTTGATAAACGTAATCCATCAAAATACTAGTTAAACACTGAACGTGGTGTGGACAGGTTGCCCGGATGGTCCACCGTGCTTCAACTCTCGCCTATTCACAGTCATGCTGTCGAGTGTGAGCAGCTGTACCGTGTTATAATTGGCATATGTACTGAGCAGAGCGGCTGATTTGACTGTCTCCCCCTGGAAGGGCTGTCTCATAAACGACATGTATGAAAGGCCAGCATGTGTGAACTGCAGCACTCACGCTGCTGCGGTGCTCTCCCGCAGAAAGGTAGCACGACTGAATCAGCCATTAACCGGGGCGTACTGGCCTTTACAGGTCCGACTGACCGTCTAAGGCTCCACTGTTTCTCTAGCAAATTGCAGTGCATGTGCTGTTCACGAGATTGGCTGCTCCACAACTTTTTGGATATTTATAATGATTTTCTCATTTTCGCATGGAATATTTGTCTGTGTTCCGTTTCTGTGCATTATGCATGGTAATAAATGTGTAATTATTATTATTTTACACTGTATTTTACCACATATTGCGCCGCTCCTACACGCAATGAACTGGTTAACTGCCCGCTCCAGCGCACCACACTCTACTAGTGAAATTTGGTGTCTACCAGTGCCTAGACTGCATTTCCCAGAAGGCTGTTCTGTCCAAATTGAAGGACTCTATACAGTCTAACAATGCAGCCTACTTTCGGAGTAATTTGGGGGAAGCGACTGGTGTGTCCTCCGTTAATCTCAGTTATTCACGATTCTCTGCGCACATACGGCGCGAAGGAAAAAGACGTCACGACAGTGTCGGAAAGCAGAGCCGTAGGAGCTTGTTGTTCACGTGCTTTCTTTGATCTTCTTTATTCTGTACTGTTAAAATGATTAATCGAAACATTCGTCTATTCACCGTATTCTAATCACACGTATTTCATACTACAGAAGCGCGTTGTCGTATTAGCAGCCATAACGCCTTCTACCGAGCTAACTGGCCTACAGGTTGCTTGTTTTGGACCACGATCATCACCACGTGCTACAATTTCCGCCCGCATTTCCGGAGATTGTTCCATTAGCCTAGGTTACTCAGGAGGACTCTTTATAGGACAGTCCCGCCAAGGAGCCGTCTTACCTCGGCTGCACCCTACAGTTGTACCCCAGATGACATACTACATACAACTCAGGTACTAAATCTGCCTAAAAGCAGTGTGTAGAATGCGGTATGCGACCAAACTGAAAATGTGTAGTGCACTGCAGATACCTGGATGTCGTACAATTGTAGTCAGGTTTTCTAGTACACAGGGAGGGGCTATCTGCCTAGTGCACTACATCCCATCATGAATTACGGCTTTACCAGCTCAGCCTGCATCAGCCACAAAAAATGGCGGCGGGTAACACTGGGGAGCAAAACGTAGCCAACTCTGAGAATAAATGTGATTATAGTGATGGTAGTCGGGTATGTTTTTTTTAAGAAAGTTAAAATATGAGGTCACTTTAGAAGTTCAGTTTTAGAGGGAAATAGCTGGGGGTGGCTAACAGCTAGGCTAAACGTATTTCTAGTGAACTGAGCAGTATTAACAGCAGCTAGCACGAAACAGTGGGTACCGAGGTAAATGTGAGGTAACTGGTCATATGACTGTATTAGTACGCCGCACTGTGTGTCAGAACTATTACTTGTGTGCATACTACACACAGGGTGCAGTACATACTACTGTAGTATGCAGTGTTCAGGATAGTAGCGTGCAATTTCAAATACAGCCTAGGGTTTGAAACACAGTGGTTTGACCCGCAGGAGTCACACGGGAATGCAGATCTCCACTCCAGTGAACTATACTTTTAATGGTAGCCCTCCCAACACTGTGTTTGGGTGTTTACTGAACCTTTCACGAGTATTTAGTCTTAAATTGTGCCTATCCTAACTTTGAAAAAGGGTTCCAGAGTAACAATTTTAGAACAAGCAGATATTTGCCAAAACAATGAAGTTGCTCAATAGTAAGTAATATATTAAATATTTTTGTCTTTATTTATTTATTTATTTTTTTCAAATACAGGTCAAAGTAGATTCATATATTTCTGTTTGTATCTGCACTTTACTGCCAAAACTTTTTTTTAAATTGGGCTAGTATATGAGTCTTGATGTCACACTAATAAAAACCGCTTGTTTAATTTCGAGTGACAAAGAGTGTAATTGTAAACAAGGACACTACTTTGTTCTTCACATTCAATTCTCATACAATCGGTTGACTGTTTAATACTGGTAATAAAAAAAAATACATACCGTGTTCACTTGTACCTAAACAAATTTAAATAGTGAAAAAGGTCAACAAAGAGCTGCACGCCGCTAACTTTACACTGTGACAATGAGAGGAATCCAGCTGGAAAGTTTGGAAAGTGAACACCAAGCGGGGCACTGCTGAGCGGTGCAGGAGAGGAGACATGGGGAGGGCGGTCTGTGTACTGTTACTGCCATCTAGCGGTGAAGAGCTGCTTGTGCTCTTCATACAGGAAGAAGACTCGCTTGATGTGTCCTCCTCGCTGTACTTCTAGCGCTGCTCTGATCTGCCTATAAACACCTACATGACACTGAAAGCCGTATAGAACCTCACACCTACAGCGAAGCCGGTGAAAGACAGACTTTCTGACCGCATCGCGTGCTCTGTGTTGGTGATGACGTCACTGACCTCCGAAGCAAAGAGGGAACTGAGGGGTTTGTTTGGTTTACAGCTGAACTACAGATCAACAAACTCGAGAGGAAGAAAACACGTTCCAGAAAAAAGGAGGTTATCCGGATAAACCCATCACTGGTGAGCTGTAGCGATAATATTTACAGACTGCCTCCACAACCTGTTCCCCATTGGTCACTCTCCGCGTGTCCCCGCCCTCTGCATCTCCCACAATGCAACTGCGGAGCTTTGGACAGTTAATTCTGTACAGATTTAAAGGGGAATGGCGATTAGCAGCATGCTTTCTTGGTACAGGCTTTGTAGAGCACCCAGCACACGTTAGGGTTAGTACTGTTTCGGGTGGATGGTTCGTTCACCGTCCCTGAGATGTTTAGACGTTTTGGTCTGTTGTCCAGCGGCGCCTGCAGTTCGCCAGCTTTGCGCAGTGGCAGTATCGTAGCCTATGAGGTTTATCCGAGGCGCGATTATTGCTAGTTGAAAACTTTACCCAATACCCCGCCTGGACGACTTGAAATATAGTCGGCCATGGCAATTTTTGACGGTCTCTAAGGAGACTGATTTCTCTGGTGAAAAAGAAGATTCAGACACAACGAGATTTAGCGTCTGAGGGTCTGTTAGACTGGTACGCCATTATAGCTCCTTCTCTACGAACACTCGAGTTCCTGCATAACTAACCGTTATGATGTCTTCATTAAAACATACATTTTTAATGATCAAACCTGAATTACAGGTCTATTTAATGTATGTAACGCACGTGCTGTGTTGACGGTGAAACATAACTTAGTAAATATTACAGCTCTCTATGATGGAAAAGTCACATGTTGATAGGTAATTAGGTCCAGTCATCTTGGTCTAAACGTTACAGATCTAAAACTGACTTACTAGTCCAAACTCACTTTCAACACATACTAACCTAAAGGAGACACACACATCTTTCCTCTGTCACATACCGAGTGCAGGAGCCTTAGACTGTATTTCAAAATAAAAGTCTCTCATGCAGTATCGCTGTTTTCTACCAGTAGGTTAGCTGACTGAAATTATAACCATGACCGCTCACTGTGTATCGTTAAAGCAGCACTATCCCTACACTCTTACACAGCTTACACAAAATTTACATTTGATGATCTACTAGTTAATATAATAATGTATTTTTCCTTTTTTCATTTTTCACTTTTTCATTTTTTTACCTGGCAGGCACTACATAGGTTTTGACATGTGCTAGGCCCAGATTATTAATAGGCCATAATATTCAACTGAAATAGCCCATCTGCTATAACTAGACTTAAAAATGGCACGTTTAATAGCAGGGATAGTGCTGCTGTAACGATACACAGTGAGCGGTCATGGTTATAATTTCAGTCAGCTAACCTACTGGTAGAAAACAGCGATACTGCATGAGAGACTTTTATTTTGAAATACAGTCTAAGGCTCCTGCACTCGGTATGTGACAGAGGAAAGATGTGTGTGTCTCCTTTAGGTTAGTATGTGTTGAAAGTGAGTTTGGACTAGTAAGTCAGTTTTAGATCTGTAACGTTTAGACCAAGATGACTGGACCTAATTATCTATCAACATGTGACTTTTCCATCATAGAGAGCTGTAATATTTACTAAGTTATGTTTCACCGTCAACACAGCACGTGCGTTCCATACATTAAATAGACCTGTAATTCAGGTTTGATCATTAAAAATGTATGTTTTAATGAAGACATCATAACGGTTAGTGGTGAAACAGGAACTCGAGTGTTCGTAGAGAATGAGCTATAATGACGTACCAGTCTGACAGACCCTCAGAGGTCCAGTTTCGTTTGTTTGAATCTTCCTTTTTCACCAGAGAAATCAGTCTCCTTAGAGACCGTCAAAAATTGCCATGGCCGACTATATTTCAAGTCGTCCAGGCGGGGTATTGGGTAAAGTTTTCAACTAGCAATAATCGCGCCTCGGATAAACCTCATAGGCTACGATACTGCCACTGCGCAAAGCTGGCGAACTGCAGGCGCCGCTGGACAACAGACCAAAACGTCTAAACATCTCAGGGACGGTGAACGAACCAGCCACCCGAAACAGTACTAACCCTAACGTGTACTGGGTATTATAATACAGCTACAGACCTGTAGGTGGCCTACTGAAAGCTATATACAAGGCAGGATGTGGCCTCATTTCAAGAGAAATGGAAACGGCTGCTCATTCTGCTGATCTGAAGGATTCTAATATGTCAGTCAAAGCACTGACATCATCATTAGGACTGCTCAAAGCCCTAGTGGGCACTGTCACTGTGACAGACCACTGTAGCTCAGCAGGGCAAAATGAAACTGACAAGTTGACTGCTAAGGGAGATGCGAGACAGACATTCACTGCAGTAGAGAGCCTGAGATTACAGCATTCCTATACCAAAGACATTTAGAACAGATATACATTATGTTTATATACACATGTCTAGAACTGTCTTAACGTGTCTTGGAAGGTGCTTACCTTGCAATGGAGGGTGATGTAACAACATTTTTTTCTGAGCAATATTGGACGGATCATCATGAACAAAGCTGGGCGTTTAAACGGTCCAAAAAAGAGATTAACCTAAATACATAGATATACATTAGAGGTGGGTTATATGGCAAATTCTGTCTCATCAGTTGGAACTGTTTAGCGAGAGCCTAACACCTATGAAACTAATACATTATGCAAAATGCAGTAAAGTTGATTTCCTCATTAGGACTTCAGTTTTAGTGGACTAATGTGGTTACAGTCTATGCAAGTGTACACAACCCTGTTCCTGCAAATCTAACCCCCTGCTGAGCATCAAAGCCTGTTCCATTTTAGTTCCAAACCTAATTTACCAGACCTGAATCCAACATTCAGATGCTCCAGAAGAACTAAATAAATTGGATCAGATGCTTCACTCTCCATGGCAGGCCTCCAGGAGAAGGGTTGCACACCTCACCTTCTATTCAGTACACATTCATGTACATTACAGAAGAAACACAGATTTATCTTAACATAACTATATTCTACATTTCTCTTGTATTTTATTGTTGTGGCTTAAGTGTCCTTTGTGTCTTTTAAGTACCAAATTAGCAATAATTCATATATACATAATCATTTTCCAACTGCTCTTTATCGCTTAAGTACATAGATTGTTTTTTTTACCATGCCTTTAAGAATGATGTATTTAAATTAACTCTGTTCTGATTGGCTGCTCTGTATTATACATTCAGCTAAATAGTCTTGTCAGTGCTTGTCAAGATAAATGTGTTTGATGTACAGTATTTCTCCCTCACATGATTTCTTCTTCTTTTTGCATTTATTACATTTAAATGTGTCTGACCATCCAGTTAATTTGAAGATAAGATAAGGATAACACAAGGTGCAGTGAGCCATTACTATTGCTATAGTCTAGATCACAAGATCTGAGTCCCAGTCACAATGGAGACCAGGACCCACAGAGTTTAAGTCAAGACCAGGACTTTTCTGTAATTAAGACAGGAGTGTCTGAGATTTACATTTACAGCATTTAGCTGACGCTCTTATCCAGGGCGACTTACAAGGATATTCATATTACAGGTAGGCCAGTGTAGTGTTAGGAGTCTTGCCCAAGGACTCTTATTGGCGTAGCACAGCATAGCCGCTCCGACCGGGATTCGAACATGTGGTAGTGGTTCCAAGGTGGGTAGTGGTGTTGTCCACTGAGCTACACCAACCACACAAAGAGCCAACCACTTGAGATCAAGACAAGACAGAGACGTTTTTCAGAATTCATTGTATTTCTACATTCATGAACATTTATTTGAAGTCACATGTTGATAGATAATTAGGTCCAGTCATCTTGGTCTAAACGTTACAGATCTAAAACTGACTTACTAGTCCAAACTCACTTTCAACACATACTAACCTAAAGGAGACACACACCTCTTTCCTCTGTCACATACCGAGTGCAGGAGCCTTAGACTGTGTTTCAAAATAAAAGTCTCTCATGCAGTATCGCTGTTTTCTACCAGTAGGTTAGCTGACTGAAATTATAACCATGACCGCTCACTATGTGTATCGTTAAAGCACCACTATCCCTACACTCTTACACAGCTTACACAAGATTAACATTTGATGATCTTGTTGTTAATATAATGTATTTTTCATTTTTTCGTTTTTCACTTTTTCATTTTTTTACCTGGCAGGCACTACATAGGTTTTGACATGTGCTAGGCCCAGATTATTAATAGGCCATAATATTCAACTGAAATAGCCCATCTGCTATAACTAGACTTAAAAATGGCATGTTTAATAGCAGGTCAGATCACCAGTAAACCTACTTTACAAATCAATTCTTAATAACTTGGGATGCTCTATAAAATGTAAATAAAATTAGAATGCCATGATTTGCAAATCTCATATACCCATATTTTATTTTTAGTAAAACATAAAACACTATTAGATGGTGAAAGTGAAACATTTTACCATTTTATGTTAACTCATGTAGAACTTGATCACAGGAATCCATCTAAAAAATTTTAGTATGGAGGAAACAAAACAGCTGAAGGAGCAATTTGCAAATAAGTCACGTGACTAGGTATAAAAAGAGCATTTTAGAGAGGCAGAGCATCTCAGAAGCAAAGATGGGTGAACCAACCTGCAAAAACAAAATTGTTTTTGTGATTTTTTTTGTGGAAGACATTCAGATATTCCACCATATACAGTACAATATCTTTCAAAACAATTCAGAGAATGTGGGGTAAACCTGCACATAAGGGACAAGTGTGACAGTCAATATTGGTACGCCTCATGATCGTCCAGGCGGAAGCCCCTCAGGTGGCTTTATCCGTCTGCACTGTGCCGTTAGTGTTAACTGAGTGTAGGGGATAGTGCTGCTGTAACGATACACAGTGTAAGCGGTCATGGTTATAGAATTTAACCCAGTCAGCCTAACCTACTGGTAGAAAACAGCGATACTGCATGAGAGACTTTTATTTTGAAATACAGTCTAAGGCTCCTGCACTCGGTATGTGACAGAGGAAAGATGTGTGTGTCTCCTTTGGGTTAGTAATGTGTTGAAAGTGAGTTTGGACTAGTAAGTCATTTGTAGCATCTGTAACGTTTTAGCCAAAGAATTGACTGGACCTAATTATCTATCAACATCGTG